>VZTM01031393.1:0-37095 GCA_013400555.1 Jacana jacana
TAAGCATGGCAAAAGTTTATAGAAGACTTCAGGAATGCCCTTACTTATTTTGTTTTATCTAGACACAGCTCTTTCCAAGTAATATAATTTAATATTTTTTTAACACAAGCAATGCTTTTCAGGAGATGAAATCTGAGCTGAAGATGAAGTATGATGCCCAGGTTACTTTGTACAGAAGTTACCGGGTAGGAGACCTTCCAGACATCCAGATTGAATATTGCAGTCTCATTGCCCCTCTGCAGGGCCTCGCCCAGGTCTGTCTGCTTTTCAAAGGTCATTTGTGAAGTTTTCTGCTCTTGTAGGAAAAACAACATGTTTTCAAAACTGATTTGCTGTTTAGTAGTCAGCTGCTGTGATATGCGTTTAAAGTGTCTGGTTTGAGGGAGCTTTTCCCTCTGGGCTGGTGGAGTGATGGGCAAAGACGCCTTGTACCTTGCCTTGCCTGAGCAGTTAAGTTGGACACTGAGGATCAGCTCAATCAGCTATTGTCCCATTGTCTCTGGGTTCCTCTGCTTGACAAAAAGATGGTGGTGGTCTTTACAGATATTATTGCAAAGGACATCTCGCTGTACAGCAGCAAAACATTCCTTTTTATTCTTTTACATGACTTCAATGGAGTTGTAAAACTAAATTACTGTGTCTAAGACTGGACTCAGGCTACTCAGTAAAGCTGATCCAATATTCTTTTTCTCACCTGAGAGCAGTAGAAACTGTAGGCTGAACCTATCCTATTTCACAGTGTTTGGGAAGTCACAGTGTCCCGATTACCTTTGCATTTAATTTCTTTTGATGGTCTCTTATCTCTGTGTAAAGGGAGGAAGTAGCACAATCATGAGTTATCTGCATAGCATTAGATCAAGAGTTAGACCAAATTCCAGTCCCATGATAGACCAGGATGCATAGGATTATGGACCACATACAAATGTATTTCCGGGTTGAAAAAATGCCTATATGTCTCAGATGGAACCGTCTGCCTATACAGGCAGTGTTTCCCTCCTTCAGTGTTGGATCCAGCTCTCCTCACACACTGATCTCTTCTGCTTTTTCCTGAAACCCTCTTCACTGGCAGTGCTGTCTATAAGATGATCTTGGGTGTCTTGCTTCTGTAGTGGGAATCATGAAAATGTGAAAATTGTAAATTCCATCCTCTCCACCAACACTCAGGCCTGAAACCTACAATGTCTTGGAGTTTCTTTATGTAAAAAAATTAGGATAGGATTTGAATGGGTAGTACAGCAATTGCCAGCATAGGTGTGATGCATGCCACACTAATTATTCCACTCCCAAAGAGTGTCCACACAGGGATTAGGTACAGGGTGGGTCGAATCTGTTATTTTATTAGTTTATTGTGTCACAGCAAAATTCAGTAAAAGCCTTATTGCTTTTGTTGTAATTTACAGAAAGATCCAACATTTGCCAAGCAGCTTTTCAGCAGTTTGTTTGATGGAATTTTTCATGAGGTAGAAAAATCTAAAAGTCCTTCTGAGAAAAAAGCCATTATCCAGAAGCTGGTGAATGACTTCAATAATTTCCTGAGTATGAGCCAGTCTTACTTCCCACCATTCATTGCCTGCATCCAGGTAAATCCTGCTATATGGCATGATAGTAACTGCATAGAATGTCTTTGTCTGAACGTGTGATAAACCCAACGGTAATGAAGGTTGTATGCTGTGACTGAAATCGAGACAGAGATGGAAAGAGAATTGTTAACTAAATGGGTATTTCAAATCACTCTTGTTAAGGTGAACAAGATAATTCATGCCTCTGAACTGATTTTTCAAGGTTTCTACGATTTCTGATCTGTTGAGTTTGACCCGCCTTTTAAAGTCTTAATAGAGCTAGTAACAAGAAGAGACTTGATTTTAAATGAAAGCCACAAGAACAATTGAACAGGTTACGCGAGTGTCATGTGCTTATCTTCCTGTTTCTGGGAAGTGCTTACTGAGGAACACTTTGATGTCCTGAGGATATCAGGAGCTGTCAGACTGTTTGTTGTTAACGTCTATATTGTTAACATTTTCAAATTAGTCCCCTGAAGTAGTTCTCTCAGCATTTTCAGGAATGAGGAAAGGACTCTCCCACCACAGGGTGAGTTGGGTGCACCACAGCCATTTCAATGAAAAGGGAACACAAGCCTTTCTGCTGTGAGGATATACTGACCTGGAACAGGCTGTGGACTTTTAGCCCAGTTTTCAGGGACATAAAAAGGACTTGTCCAATCCCCTGTTACATACTCACTGTCACTGTTTTTTTTTTTAAATTTAATGTTTCTTGTCAACTTGTTGATCTTAATGTTGTGTCTGATTTGTAGCTCTCAAAATAATCTGTTTTGAGTGATTTCTTCTTTCTGTTACAGAAATATAAATACTCTGTGACAGTAGGTGTCATTCGTAATACAGGAGAAATGTCCAGTTTGGACTAGCTTTTTAAACAGTGACAAGTTTTGCTTCTTGGTACTTGTATTTAGGCATCTGAAAAAATGTAATTTCTTGTTTACTTTTTTCCTGTGCAGCTGCATAAAAGGTCAAATGCTATGGGGATTTTTCTGGGCTTCCTTGGTATTTTTCGAGCCAGCATCGTACAATAGCTATCTGTTAGTATTCCCTCTTGACATTGCATTTGGTTTTCTGTCTTGATATTATTATTTGTGTTGAATTGTGCTGTCTGTTAGACCCTAATAATAACACAGTTCCATTAGGCTAGGTTTTTTTTTTTTCTGAATAGACATAAAATGATTCAAAAAAGAGACAAGTTAAAATTAGTCAAAAGTACGGACTTTGTAAGAGCATCTCATTGCCATCACCAGTCAATAACAAAAGCAGAGCAGCATGAGGGCACGTCTCAGCCTGTGTATTTGAGCATCCTGCGTAACACTGAAAGGAAGTCTTTTCCCCAGCAGGGAACAGAGCTCATATTGATCAGGAGAGAGAGTTGGGAGAGGGAGAGCAGACAGTGCCGAGGCTGTCATTTGGCTCACAAAGGCTGTCCTAATGGCTTGGCCATTTGGAAATACAACTTCTGTTTCCTGTATACCAACAATATAATAAATATTGGCTTGTTTCAGAAAGCTTTCCTACTTCACTGCCATTTCCTTCAGGGTGTTTGACTTCTTAGTCCTCTACAGGTTTAAGTGCCATCAGGAAAGTAACTTGGTGATAAAAGGAGCTGCTTTCGTGTACAGGTGTAACCTTAAAACTGACAATGAAGCTCTGGAAATGGCTCTCAGGACATATTTTTAAAAAAACAGCAGAAATACTAAGTAAGAAGTTAACCTCACAACAAAAGTTCAGGCAGAGGTACCTGGCCTCTGAAGAGCATAAAATTGTCTATAAATGTTGTAGCTGTCAGGCCAGCGTGGATGCCGTTTGTCCTAACCTCTGAATGTGTGGTACAAGTAAAGACAGAGAACACATTACGTGCAGAACAAGGAACACTCCCTCTAATTTCAGAAGATAAGTGATCCAAGTAGTCACCAAAATGCACTAAATAGGAAGATACCTCCTTTGATGTGGGAGGAAGTCTGTAAATTGTGAGTTTGAGAGGGGTACTTGTTTTCTGCACATACCTTTATATTGATACAGTTCTTGCACTTCTTCCTGGCATCCTCAGGAAAGGGCTTTTGGTCTTACTTTAGCAAATGTTTAGCTCCGAAACAGAGGTTATTCTGTAGTTGAACTGATGTTAAACAGGGCAAAGATCTGCTTAAAACATTGACACATCTTTAAGTCAGGCAGGGCTAGATGAGTGCAGTACTAGATGAGTCTAACAGGAAGCTGCGGTGTGCTAAAACTGGGTAGGTGTGTGTCTAGAAAGCCTCCAGCTTGGAGAAGACCTCATGGTTAATGGTGCCTTTGGCTTCTGGCAGGAATATACTGCTCAGCAGGTGAAGTGAAAGGCAGGAGCTGTGCAGCAGGCACCAGGCTGCCTACCAACAGAAGGGAAGATCAGGGCTGGGACTGTCTGTCTACCTCTCCCCTGCTTCCTGAGTGTTTCTGTCAAGAGAGTTGTCCTGTGCCCTGGAGGCAGACAAAGCAGAGAGGTTATTCTCTACAGTTTTCTGTCCAAAGAGCAACACTGCAGAAGGAAAAGCATTCCAGATTTCCTAGAGTCAGGAACTTCTGGAGGTTTACAGCTTGTTTCCAAAGCTCACTCTATAAGAAAAAGTAGGTCATCTGTCAAAGGTAACTCTGAGGATAGTTTTAGACCAGGTATTCACCTGTTGTTTTATTTTATAGGAAATGAGTTACCGGCACAGGGAGCTACTAGAACTGGACTCAGCTAACGTGAGCACGAGCTGCCTTGCAAGTTTACAGCAGCCCGTGGGTATCCTTCTCCTGGAGCACGCCCTGATGGCTCTGTCCCCTGCAGAACAGCCCCCGTCCAAGCGGATGCGTGGAAGGACAGAGCTTCCCCCAGATGTGATCAGATGGATTGAACTTGCTAAGTATGTTCTTGTTTGAGACAATGTACTCCCCTTTAGGTTTGTCTCGTGAAGAAGTTTGCCTTTATGGCTTATGAGATTTCTGGTTTTTAGTCTTCCCTCTTCTAGAACTAGATATGCTTTTAATTTCTTGTCAGTTAATTACTATCTTGCAGTTAGAGCAGTTAGACTTAACAGCTGTGCGCCCTGATGGTGCTATCAGACCGCTGAAAAACACCTTGTTCCTAGCTTTTCAACTGCAGGAGTTTCCACAGTATTACCTGATGAGATAAAGTTTATCTAGTTGAATATATATTTATGACCTAATATGAAACATACCAATTTTCTTGTTTTACTATTACAAGCCGGAGTATTACTGCTTATTGAATTACTGTTTTTTAAATAGATTATGTTTGTGTCTATATCCTTCAACTAATTAAAAGATCTCCTTTTTCAATTTTACTAGGCTGTACCGATCTCTTGGGGATTATGATGTCCTTCGTGGCATTTTCAGTGGCAAGATTGGGACTAAGGAAATCACACAGAAAGCGTTGTTGGCAGAAGCAAGGAGTGATTATGCTGAAGCAGCTAAATATTATGATGAGGTATAAAGACAACAAGAGGGTGGTTTTTTTTCAGAATTAGAATTAAACCAAAATTAGACATTCTGAGAAACAGCACATTGTTTGTTTAAAATGTCCTTGTGCCTTTTTTGATTGATGGCTCAGTCTGTAAAGGCATGGGAACAGATGAGCAGTCACAACAGAGCAGTGGGTGTGATGCTTTTACGGTTTGCTACAAAGCTTCACGTGCCAGATTACCTGGGCAGGCACGTGGAAAACACCATGGGTACAGTACCACCCCAAACTGCATATGTTTGTGGCAATGCAAATTAGTCTTACCGTGGGTAGAAATGAAGAAGAATCTCTTTAACTTTAAAAGAAAGTCTTAAGTGTTTAAAAACACAGGTTTACTGAAGGTGGATAGCTGAAATGAATTGACATATAAATACGGACAACCTTCAGGTCTCTGCATTTAATGTTGCTGTCACATTTTGGTACATGGATAGATATTTTCTTGAGACAGTGAATTCTTAAGTTCCCAGTGACTTGGAATTGAAACTAGTGTCAGATTCCAGCTGAGAACCTTCCTCCTCACCTAAATTCATTCCCTAGGCACTCTCTAAAGAAGACTGGCAGGATGGAGAGCCAACAGAAGCAGAGAAGGACTTCTGGGAACTTGCATCTCTGGAATGCTATGACCACCTCACTGAGTGGAAGCCACTGGAGTATTGTGCTACCATTAATATTGATAGTGGAAAACCTCCAGACCTAAACAAAACATGGAATGATCCATTTTTTCAGGTTTTTAGAAATGATTTTGTTGATAATGCTCAATTTTTAATTTCTGCAGGGTTGTCCAACAGTAATGGGATTGTAGGTGGAAAGAAACTGCATTATTTGGGTTACTTTTGTTACAGAAATTAGCAGAGAGCCTGATATATTATTGAAGCAACTACTTCTGCTGGTTTTATAGGCTGTTTAATTTTTACTTTGGGTCTGTGGTTGATCATACAGCATCGGCTTTGTCCTCTTCTCCTTGCAGTGTTTTTGTTGCATTTTATCCCTTTTTGTTACATGGTTTAAGAGTTATCAAACCACTGGTGCTGAAACTGGTGGAATTTCCTGACAATTTTTTGAGCAATTGGGAAATAGGAATATTGGGAACAATATGGGAGTATTGGGAATAATATGGGAAAAGGCTGCTGTGATTTGTTAGCGAATTGGAATTTGTCTAAAGGGAAAACATTTAAGAAAATAGTTCAAAATGGTTTTTATATATTTGCTCTGCCCCAGATAAAAAAGGTTGATCATCTAATATTCCATTCCTAGAAATAAAGGCTGTATTTTCACTTTATAGGAAACGTACTTGCCCTATATAATACGGAGTAAGTTGAAGTTACTGCTCAGTGGGGAAAATGACCAGACTTTGCTGACTTTTATCGACGAGGCAATGAAGACAGAGCAGAAGAAAGCCATTATAGAAATGCAGTACAGCCAAGAGCTTAGTCTCCTTTACATCCTGCAAGATGATTTTGACAGAGCCAAGTATTACATTAGCAATGGCATGCAGATCTTCATGCAGGTAACAAGCTCTGCTATATATAAACTCATGGAATGATGGAACTGTTGTTCCTGTTGTGAGCACTAGATTATACTCAAGAGAAACACTTGACCACATACAATGAAGTCTAGGTGTTCTCCAGTCATATGACAAAGCTTTCTTTGAATTCACTGCTTGCAACAATAAGAGTTGAGCCAGCCAGTGGTGTGCATCCTCCCATTTTCATTTGGTTTCTTTTGCTGATTTCATCTATTGGAAATTTTTCAGGGTTACTGTTTCAGAGTAATTCTTCATGCAGATTTATAGCAGTTTTATTTCATTCATCTTTTCAGAAGCCTCCTGTCCCCAGAACAAACTTTAAAAGAAAATGTCACATTGAGAGTTTACAAGTTCCATCCATTACCAAGTGTTAATTAGACTGTAGGACTATTACAAGACCTAGGATAAGAACTGCAGCTAAAATATACCTCTGTGCTTGTCCAAAGCAGAGTTGCTCTCAGATTACAGGTTACTAAACTGCTTATAAAAGATTCAGTTTTAGAGCCTGATATATAGCAGAATCATATAAATAGTATGTAGAGCTCTGAATAGAATCGTGTTGTAAATTCTGTGTATGAAATCTTCTGTTCTGTTCTTTTCAGAGCTATTCCAGTATCGATACTTTGTTATATCAAAGTCGAATGACCAAGCTGCAGTCTGTACAAGCTTTGACAGAAATACAGGATTTCATCAATTTTATGACCAAGAGAAGTAAAGATATTCTTTTCTTAAGTGATTTTGCTTTCATTGTGTTGAATAATCATGGTACCTTGAACTTTGCATATCTGTTTCCACACTTAAAGGACTGAAATCCTGTTTGAAGGAGCACATGGAATTGCTTCTGACTGTTTTCTTGACAGTAAGGACTATTGCAGTTGTGTAAGATAGGCTTGAAAGTAATTCTGTGTTCTATTAGCCTAGCTGTTGTGATAAGAGTTAAGTATCTCTTTTAAAAGTGTAAGAAATAGTTTTAAACAAAGATTTTTCTGTTGGATTTACTTTTAGTAGCAATTAGTGGTAGGCAGATATAAAAGCTGCATGTGGTATATAATTTATAGCTACTGAGGTAGGCATGAAATACAAATTGATACACACAATCCAAATTATCTATTAAATTTCATTAACAATTCCACTATATTCCAGCAATATTCCTGTATGGAAAGGTACTTCCCCAGTGATTCCCCACTGGTGATTCCCAGTGATAGTTGACACTGATGCTTCTATTGAATCTCCTGTACTTCAGCAATAACCAGAAGCCATATGATCACCAAGTAGTGTATTTAATGCAAGCCCAGAAATGCAAGTGGGTGGTTTCATTGCAGTTTTATGGTTTAAGTGTTAGGCTATGTTTGGTTTAGGTTTTTTCACGCTGTTTGGATTTAGATGCATTTAAAGTACTCTTAATTGATTTCTAGGTAACTTAGCTTCACAGGCTTCCCTTAAGAGACTTCTCAGAATTTGGACAAGCAGATATCCAGATGCTAAAATGGATCCTATGAACATCTGGGATGATATCATTACAAATCGGTAAAGTTACATTCCTGAGTTAGCTTTAGTTCTGTCTGCCTGTTGAGTTCTGAGAGGTGATTTTTCTAATACTGCTTGTTTTCATATGGAGAAGTTGTTGATCCACTAGATGACTTTTTTTTTTTTTTTAAACCTCCTTAATAGCTTTATCAGTACAACTGGGTTTTGTGTGACTAACTTGTAGTGAGCAGTAAAAGGAAGTTGAGAGATGCATAAATAATAAACCACATTTTTATATGGAAGCGTAACCTTTAGTTTAGGCATTTTCTAGCTTTGGTAACTACATGAGCTGTACAAACTGGCCCACTTCAGCAGCCCTTAAACACATCTACTTGTAATGGAGTAAATCAAGCATTTAGCTCAACAAAACACCACCCAAAAGGCCAATCTGTTATGAATAAAAATACTTACCTGCTTTCTAGAGAGTTCCAAAGTTAGGGAGCATAAAGAATAAGCCCAGTCCTGTCACTATCAGTGCTTCACATGTTTATAGGAAAGTTAATGACTGGTGCTGTAATTAGAGACTTCTGCTGTGTGACTGTTGCTAAAAAGAACAAAGGCTCCCTGGAGACTGCTTTGGATTAGCTCTAAAGAAGCTGGAATGTTTTTCTGAAAGTTATCTGGCCTCCCTGTGATATCTTTCTCCATCCCAATCCATTCTTCCAGTGCATATCTAGATTTGTCCTTCTTTTCTGGGGGACAGCTGCTTCAACAGCTCTGCTGATAGCCATTAAGCTCTGTAATTCATTTTAGTATCTCCAAGTGTCAGGAAAGCATGGCTATAGAAGGGCTTATTACAATTAAAAATTAGGCAGAATACATTTTGTGGTTTACTCCTTTACAAAGTCTCAAAATATTTATGACTTGAAAAGTTGTCAGTGTCTCAAACACTGTGATGTGCTTTTAGAAAACCTTTATCTCAAATTAGTGACAAAGGATGTGCCTTTATTCAGCACCTTCCCCTGTTTGAGACTGCAGTGCTTTCCCCTGCATTGAATAGCAGTCTACATAATGAGACATGCCATTAAATTAGGTAGAACTAGTTGTAGAATGAAAAGGATTTAGCATTGATTCATAGCAATTCCCTTTCAAAAGTTGATTCTGATCACTGGTCTTTTCTGCGACACAAATTTCAGTGTTTCCATATGTTGGTGTCGTACATATTTGACTTGCAGGCTGACATACAATACAGCCACATGCACTATGTAAATGAGGCTCCTGCTAGTTTACACTTCTGTCAAGCTGGACTACAAATTCTGGTTTGGTGAACTTCAGGATTGTAGGTATGATTTTAAAAAGAACGAACTAAGAAAAAGTCCTACTCTGTTATGGGCTTGTTTAATACTTAATCTCATTGATTCAAGATTCTAGAATGCTCTCGGGGTCAACATGTCCCCAGTGGCGACTTTCCAGACTCTTAGAACTATGTTTAGCCCTTGCTATGGGTGATGCATATAGATTGCCATTTTTAATTAGCTTTGTTTACTGTCAGACAGATCAACACTTTGGAACGTCCTTTCCTTTGTGTGCATACCAGAGTGATTTGTACTTCTTTTGTCATTGTGCAGGTGTTTCTTTCTTGACAAACTGCAGGAGAAACTTCTCTGTGATCAGTCCAATGATAGTATGGAGGTGGATGAAGAATATGGGGCTGATGACCAAATGGAAGTGGATCAACAGGATGAAGACATTTACTCAATGATTAAAAGCTGCAAATTTAACATGAAAATGAAGATGATAGAAAGTGCCAGAAAACAGGTGATTGTACTGTTTGAGAGCTTCCAGTTTTGTGAGAAAATGTATATAAGCTACAGCTGGAAAAGCTTCATAGGTGGTCTTGGGTACCTTTTTGCCAGGGCAGACTTTGTCTGTTTTTGACCTTGCCATCCGGGTCATTTTGAAAGCTCAAGAAAGTCAGTTACACAGAGAAAGCAAATAAATAATTAGAAACTTGATGATAATTTGTCATTACTGAAAATGTGCCTGAAGGCCCCTTTGATCTGCAGATGGTTTCTGGCTCTCTAAAGGGCACAGAAATGAAGTATCTGAAATGGTTTGGCCTTTAGTGGAAAGGATGCTTGCAGCTAAACATTATGCTTTCTCATTTACAAATAATCTCTTCTGTACAAAAAAGCAAATCAAATTCAGATTCGATCAGCAATGATGAAACCTGATTTTTTTACAGTTTTCATTAATGCTGTTAGGTTAACTCTTCTGTAAAGAACTAGAGCTAGGTGACTTAGAATTTTTGGGTTGGATGTGACTGTTAAAATGACTGAAATATAACCATTCTTGATAATGGGCCTTTAGAATTTAAAGCTTGAGTCAAGACAGACAATAATTGAGTCGAAGTCTCCCTCACCTTGTGAGATAATGCAGAAATCTGCAATCATTGACAAAGTTTATCTTAAGTGCTGTAATTACCAAATATAACATTAACACTGTGCAGACTGTACACTCTTAAAGAGGTAAAGGAAAAACAAGATCTCCTTTAATGTTACTTACATAAAACTTTTCATCAGAACATGAACATAAATCACTTGCTTAATGGTGTTATAAACCAAGGTACGTTGCCTGTGTGTTTGTACTGCAGAACAGTTAGTGCCTGTTTAGTCATGCAGATAGAATTATTTTTATTTCCTCAGTTTGTCAAACCTCTGTTCTTCTCTTTTTTCTTTTCAAATTTCTCCATTAGCACAAATCTAATTCTGAATACGAGACCCAACAAGCAGTGGACCTTTCTTCTTTTTGTTATAGCTTTACTTGTGTTGCCTAAATCCTCTCATCCATTTATTTGGTTGCAGGAAGGTTTTATTCCTTCTTGGGATATATTGTCTGAAAATTCTGTCTTAATCTGCTTATAGAACAGCTTCTCGGTTGCCAAGAAGCTTCTGAAAGACCTGCGCAAAGATGCCAAGACACGGGAAGACTGGCTGGTGAGGTGGAGTTACGCCTACTGCCGCTTTACACAGAGCTGCAGCCGGACCCAGAGCTGTCCTGAACGTCTGCTCGCGGTGTTAAAAACTGTCTCCCTGCTTGGTAACAGCCTTCTCTCTGCTTCACTTTGTTTATTATACAAAGTGGCTTTGTTGTCAAGTTCCCAGCTTTGTTTTTGCATTCCAACAGAAGATGCCAAATCTGACTATCTTAGCAAGAACATAACGGCCTTCCGAAACCAGAACCTTCTTCTGGGTACTACATACAACATCATGGCCAATGCTCTTAGTCAGGATCCAAGGTGCCTTGAGCAAATCGAGGAAGAAAAAGCTGGAAAAATATCAGCACTGTCAGGAGAAAGCCTTGAGAGTCCTGAAAAGGTAAACGAGAGGGGAAGAACTTATTAGGCATTTCAGTGTTGTAATCACTACTTCAGCAGGTAGTGATGGATATGGATAGATTCAGAGAATGCCAGGCCCTTTGCTATTAGCAGTGATTTGTCCAGGAACACCAGGTAGGAGAAGAAAAAGAACCCAACCAAACAACACGCTGATGCGGTGGCTGTTTTGTCTGGTTTTCTGCGCTCCTGGAGTTCTGCACCACTGTAGCCTTTGTAATGAGGAGAGTGTTCTTGTGTTTCTGTGCTCTTGCATTGTGTGGGGAGGGGAAAGACATAGTCATAGCACCTGCATCCAAGGTGGCAAGACAAAGCTTGGGAACATGATCTTCAAAGAATGACTTTATTTCAGCTGCCCGTTTCTGAGCTGCTTTGTGCTGGCAGGCTATGCTATTTCCTACAGAGATCTTTATAAATACTGGTAACGATACTGGTGCACTTCTTTTATCTAAATAATTTCAGTGATAGAGGAGAGAGGGGTTTTTTTAAGACAGATCATACACAGGTCATCTTTGCCTTTTTTGGGGAGGTTCTGCTGTAGCAATGATTTCTTGTCTGTCAAACTGATTAAGAATTTGAAGTTCTTATTTCTGACGTCTATTAATTTGTAAAGCTACTATGAAGACTCTTAGGTATAAACCATATTAGTATAAAACAGCAAAAAATTGTCCTTAATTTGTGGTTTACAGTTGTTAAAGAAAAGAAAATAAAAAAGAGATTCCTGAAAAAAAATAAATGGAATGTTAAGGTCTGTAGGAACTTGAGCAAAAGCTTAAGCTTCATTTATTAGCTAATTATTAAGAGCATTATTCTTAAAGAAATCTAAAAGATGAGCATCAAAGAGCATAAAAGCTCTGTGTCAGATGAGTCCACTTGCTATACCAGGTATTTCTATAAAATTAAGGACCTTAGTGTTCTTTTAGTCTAGTATTGTGCAGTACTATCATCCCGGTAATTTCCTTCTGCCTACTTGAAATTCGAACTGATTCATTCCAGTTACAGCATTTTTTCAGTTGTTCCAACTTGTTCTGCAGCAATGTTGTATTTTGTTTAATAACTACAATAGGTACAGTGTCTCAGGCTGGTAAGCTTGTTGGCAGTAAGTTCTAAGTATAGCTGTAACACAGATGTTGCAGATATGTCTTAATAGGAAAAAATAACATTTTTTATTGTGTTGTCTGTTAACTGTCTGCAAAAACTCTAGTAACATTAACATTTTTGCAGTTATAAAAAAAAAAATTCATGTAACATTTCCAGAGACTAATTTAAGTTAAAAGTGTGTTTTGTGTTTTTCCATTGAAAATTGTGGAAATTAAAATTGTGGGAAATACTGCTAGAAGTGATGTCCCAATTCTTTTCCTTTGTGTCAGCTGCTGAAAATAATCCAGTACAGTTCAAGGTTTATCTACTCAACACTTGTTGAATGCTACTTGCTAACAGGTCTTTCTTTCGGTTATGGTTGAATTCCAGGTACTGGCAGGCCTGAACAAGAAGGCTTTTCAGTGTTTCAGCAGTGCTGTGAGGAAGTCCGAAGAGGAGGTGCAGTCCCACTCCATGGAACACGTGGATGTGATGGGGGTTATCGATGCCTATATGACTTTGGTCGGTTTCTGTGACCAGCATCTGCGCAGGGAAGAAGAAGGCTTGCTTGGTTAGTCAGGAGTTTCTTCCTAAGTGTGTGAGGTGGATTTATCTGTGATACGTGAGCCTTTGTGATATCCAGGTGGTCTCTCTGAGCAGCACGGCTTGAACTTGTCCTCCAGTTCAACAGTATTTATATTCCTTTATTTCCCCCAACTGTTACTTCTAGCTTTGGTACTGGTGAATCACTCGAAGTCTCCCTCTCACTTGTGAGATATCTGTCCCATCCAGCAGATGCTTCCCTTGTTCCTTCCCAGACCGCAGCAGTGCTGTGTTTAAAGCAGGCAGGATACCAGCACTGATGCAGTTTCCTGATAAAGCTAATCCTTACAGTCCCCAAGTACATGTGCTGCTGATGCGTGTGGTTGAAACAGATGGGAAGGAGAACAAAGTAAAAATACAAAATATACCAGGGAAAAAAAAATACACTGAATTGTAAAGATGAACATTCCAGATGATCAAAGACATGGAACAACTGATGGTGTTACTGATAATTCTTGTTTAATGTCGCTTGGCAGAAATTAACACCGCAGATCTACAGTTATTCCCAGCCATTGTGGTAGAGAAAATGATAAAAGCTTTAAAACTCAACTCCAGAGAAGCCAGACTGAGATTTCCTAGACTGCTGCAAATCATTGAAAGATATCCAGCAGAGACATTGGGTCTAGTGACACGAGAGGTTAGTTGCTTCCATTTTCCTGGCAGCAAATGCTGCTATAAATCGAATTTCAAAGGTGGGGGTGGAGGTTGGATGGACAGAGAGGTTAGACTGGTAAGTTTTGCTTCAGGTAAATCAGATAAATTTTATTCCATCATTGTTTCTTGTCTTTTCTCTAACTTGCTGAGTCTAATTCATATGGACAGCAACTTTTTTCTTAAAAGTTTAACTATTTATCATTATTCTGGTTCCAAATGTTAGTCTGAGAGCTGCTGGAAAAAATATGTGTTGCCATTTTCCTTCCTTCTGAACAATTTAAATGAGCTGATAAAGGTGCATAAGATTAGGGCGAGGAATGTATCTTATTTCTGTAAGCTGAGTTTCCTGTATGCAGAAAGTCAACAGCTTTTCCAGGCTCATTTTCCATTTCTCTCACCTCTCCCTGTCCTACTTCACTTCAGAGGTCACTACAGCTTCTTCCTCTCTTCCATGACCTGTCCCTGCATTGCCATTCCAGGCTGCCTTCCCTGCTGTCCTGGGACAGATAAGCTGAGAGGTCCTCTGTGACTCATGCCTGTTCCTGCCTTGGCCTGCCCATGTTCTCAAGCCCATTGTGCTGGTGCTCACAGAGCTCCAGGCCCTGTCAGAGGAAGAACTCGAGAGGGACTGAAACACAGCTTGGTTATCCCAAGAAACTGAGAATGTAGCAAAACCACTGAGGTGCACAAGGTGTGGCCACAGTGAAGCTCTGATGGTTCAAACAGAGCCTGGCACCTGCTCCAGTTAACAAACCTCGCCCAGAAAAGAATTTTGCCAGGCACTTCTTTGTCCTCTGTCCTTCTGCAAGATAAACACTGACAATCTGATCCGAAACTCTGTTAGAGAATACTGAATTGATTACCTGCTAGAAAGGTAGGAAGACATGAGACAGGAGGACAGGAGTCAGAGCACTCCTTTCAGAAGTAATACTGCTTTTGGGGTGAGGGGAGCACAAAGTATATTGGTGGGGGATGCCCTACTGAAATTAGTATCTGTCAGTAAACCCAAACCTCTTTAAAGTTGAAGGAAGAACAAAACTGGTAGGAGTTCCAGTGTTCTCCTTCCTGGCTTGTTTTTACTCAAAGAAAGACTTCAGCCCAATTTGAACTATTTGTTTGAACTATTCCTTCAAATTTTTGTTTTGAACTATTTCTTCAAATTTTTTAGTTGTTTGGGTGTGGTGATCAAAAACTATTATATTGAGCCCAGGCAGAATAGCCACAAGTTTGAGTATAAAGCTTCCTCCTAACCATCAAACTGCAAATTTTTGTAAAGGAAAATCTATTAAGCAGCAGTAGTTAGTGGTGGTGATCTGCTTTATTATGGGACGTTTTTTGCAACCTAGTTGACATTCTGTGTTGCCTTTTCCTGTGTTTGTCTGCTATGCTGGGCCAAAGAGCACTTCTGTTAGCGCTGGATGTTTTTGAGGAGGACCAAAGTTGAAAGCAGTATCTGTGTTTCCACAGCTTTCTTCGGTTCCCTGTTGGCAGTTCATTGGTTGGATCAGCCAGATGATGGCACTACTTGACAAGGATGAAGCGGTGGCTGTGCAACATACTGTTGAAGAGATCGCAAATACCTATCCCCAGGCAATCATCTACCCTTTCATGATCAGCAGTGAAAGTTACTGTTTCAAAGATACCGCAACTGGTTATAAGAACAAGGAATTTGTAGAAAGGTGAATTTGCAATCAGAGGAACTCTTCCATTACTATTGTTCAGGAGTGGAGAGACTCATTTATTTTTTTGTAATGAAGCTGTTTTTCTGCATGAGAAAGTTCAGGGGTAGTCCCATGCACACTGTGTTCTCCTTTAAAGGCACAGGGAGAACTGACACAAGCTTTCTTAAGTATTAGACATACTCAACTTGGGGGCCTGAATACTTTCTGAAGCATTGGGTATGTACAGTCCCCAGGCTGTGGGAAGTTAGAATTTTTTGGAAGAAAAACAAGATGACCACAGAGAGGCAAGCCCTTTCAACTGGTAATTCTGCAGTAATCAAAGTTTCTTTTTCCTTTTCCTGCTCTGCTGAGTGAAGGGAAATCCAGTGCGTGATTAGGCTCTTACCACAGTAGTCTTCACAGCAGTGAGAGTCAGTACCCATCAAAGATGAACAGGAAGCTTGCTTGGACTTATAGAGTTGTTACAACACCAAGCAAAAGCAGAGATAGAGTAGATGCTTCTACCAGACTTCAGAGAAGGCTAGTGAAATGGATGCACATTATTAGTATTAGGGCAATGAAGCTGGTGAGGGGTCTGGAGAATAAGTCTCATGAGGAGAGGCTGAGGGAGCTGGGGTCGTTCAGCCTGGAGAAGAGGTGAAGGGAGACCTTATTGCTGTCTACAACTGTCTGAAAGGAGATTGTAGAGAGGCAGGGGTTGATCTCCCAAGCCACAGATGGTAGGACAAGAGGACATGGTCTTAAGTTGCACCAGGGGAGGTTCAGATTGGATAGTAGGAAAAATTTTTACACTGAAACAGTTATTAATTATTGGAATGGGCTGCCTAGGAAAGAGGTTGGGGCGCCATCCCTAGAGGTATTCAAAAGGTGGGTTGACGTAGTGCTTAGTGACATGGTTTAGTGATGGTTTTTATCAGTTTTTACCAGTTTTTATCAGTTGATGGTTGGACTAGATGATCTTAAAGGTCCCTTCCAACCTAGACAATTCTATAATTCTATCTTTTGGGGAATGACAGTAGTTTGTTGTCGTCTTCTCTACTTATTCAGAGTGCACCATGCCACCATGCACCTTCCTCTACAGGCGTCCCTTCCCCTATTTGCTGTGCAGTGAAACCTGAGTTAATCCTCAGGCAAAACTCAGCTTGTATCACACAGTGCCGTAGAGCCATTAATACAGTTTTAGATATCCTTTTGCCTTTTTTCAAATCTCTGAAACGTTTGCTGAATTCCTTCACTTTATCTTTTCGTTTTAAATCTTGTTCTTCACCAACTGTCACCCTGGAATAACTGTTGTGACACCACAGTCTGTTCACTGCCCGTTTCTGTTGCAAGTATGCTTTCTGCTCCCCCACCAAGCTCCTATTCTCATAGTGGGACACTTAAAAAATTGGGAGCTGCATGGCAAGGACAGTCATGCAGCCCATGAGAGAATCCTGAGGGGAGAGTCCTACCTACCCCCAGATACATTTTTTTAATATAGCAGAGAATCTGGATCATGACTTGTCTGCAGGCTTGGTGGTGATGGTAGTTCCTGTTGTGTTGTGATGCACTTTTGTTTTTCTTCTAAAGGATCAAGAATAAGTTAGACAGAGGAGGAGTAGTTCAAGATTTTGTTCACTCCCTGGAACAGCTCTCTAATCCCATAATGCTTTTCAAGGTAAAGTGTGTAGGGTTTTTTATTCCCCCCTTCTCTTTTCCTTCATTCCTCACCTTCTGTTTAGGCAAGAGAGGGCTGGGTGGGGCTTTCCACAGCTCAGTTGACACCAAAGCCAGAGGATGCGGTTCAACCCAGAGTCAACTGACGGTGATGTCAGCAGCTTTCACTGGTGATGGTCTCCCTCCATTGTGCCAGCTGGCTGTTGTGCACTAGCCTTTTCCAGCTTTTTCCTTCAGGGCCTCTGTCCTGCCCCATGGTCAGTAGTCAGTCTTCCTTAATTGGTCTGAACTGTTACAGAATTCTTATTTGTGGCCATCTCTATAATTTCAAACTCCTTGTGTCCTTATGTCCTTTCCCTGCTCTCTGCTGGGCACCCCTGGCTACATTCTGATCCCACTGTCCAAAGGATTCCCATCTTGTCTTTGATGGCTCCTGGCTCCATAGAGGCTTTCTTAGTTTGCACAAGACACTACGGTAGTAACCATAATTATGTTAATAAAGCAGAAACATCTTAGCAAAAGAATGAAAGAGAAATATTTCCATAGCCTTTTGTTTGCCCTTTTGGTTATCCAAAACCCCATTAGTTGACCATTAGTAAGTAACGGTAACCCAAATGCAACCTGAGCAGAGGGTCAGTAAACTTTTTCTCAGTACTGATCTGTTTCCTTCTGTTTGCAGGACTGGGTTGAGGATGTCAAAAATGAGTTGGTAAAAGCTCAGAGGAATAAAAACAAGCTTAAGGAAATGTATGAAGGAATGTACAAGAATCTGGGAAACTTAGAGACTCCAGGCCTTGGACTGGCGAGGAAGAGGTTTATTCGCGTATGTATGATTACTGAGTAGTACTGGCAAAGTGTGGTTTTTCTAGAAGGCATGAGAAAGTCAAAAGAGGGAACCAGGTCACAGATTTTACAAGTGCTGCAGGACTTGATGGGACTTGATCAGGTCAGGAATACAGGAGTGGGATTTCTTTGCTAGAAGCTATGGGCTTATTACAGTTCAACACGCACTTCTAACTGCCTCGGAGAACCAAATGTTCCCTCTTACTCAGCTTCTGCTCCTCTTTCCAGCATGCTGGCAGGTTCTCAGGGCCTGGGCCTCTGTGACCATCCATGAACTTGCACAGGAATCTGGCCTTGGTTTTTTTCCCTCCTGCCAAGGATGTATGAGCAGTTTAGGGTGTTTTGCTATATTATGCCACTCAACTTTGCTGCTGATACCAGGTTATTTAGGGTAAGTTATTCAGAAGAGTTACAACTATAAAGAATTACAGAAAGGACTTTGCAAAACTGGCTGAGATCTAAAATAGTGAAAGTCAGTGTAGAAAAACGAAGTGGTGCATGTGGCAGAAAAAGCACCCTAGTTTGGGGTATAAATTCTTTGTGTTTGAGCTGACTACTGCAATTCAAGAGCAAAACCTTGATTTGTGATAGTTCTATGAAAACATGAACTGTGAACACTCAAGAGCAGTCAGGAAAGAAAAGCGACTGTTAGTCGTCATTAAGACTAGAGAACGAAACACTGGATTTAGACATTGACAGAATCACAGGATTGTCATGGTTGGAAAGGACCTCTGAGATCACAGAGTCCAACCTGATGTAGAAGCCTTCTCTGACTCCTGCTTCTTGAACACTGTAGTCCTTATCTGCAGTTCTCAACATAGACATAATGAAACTGGAGAAGGTTCAGGAGGCAAGAATAATTAGAGGTACAGAGTAACCTCTGTACGAGGAACAACTTTAGCATTCCTCCAGTTGAAAAAGACACAATGAGGGCAGATACAATAAGGCTCTCAAAATCAGGAGTGCCAAGCATGGAGTAAATACTCTGTGGAAATGGCAGGTTCAAAACAAACAGGGAGAAGTGTTTCCTCATTCAGTACACACTTAAGAGCTGAACTCCTGCAGGGTATTATAGAGGCTTTCATCGGTTCAGATAGCAAGCAGACAATAGCATGGGGAGGGGGAAAATGCTTGGAGAGCTTTTACATACAAATACACGTTTCTAGGTCCAGAAATCCCTGAGCTGCAAATCACTGGAGGCCAGGAGAGATCCATGATAAAAGCATGGCTGTATTCTTGTACTGTAGGCACGTAGCCCACTGGCCAGGGCTGGGTGGATCCAGGTCTCTCCCATATTGCCATTCTCATGTCACATCAATATTAGATGAACTTAAAGTGTCTTTTGGGGAGGTTCCTTCCCCAAGAGTAGGGAAGGTGGAGGATGAGAGTAAGTTGTGAGTTTGGGAGGAGGTGAGGGGATGCAGGAGTGGAAAAGGCAATTGGGAATTTAGGGGCATATTCACCTCTTGAATATGTTGCTGCAAGGTAAGCTGGGTTTCTGATTATAATGACTTTAAGTTTGAGAGTAGAATACAGGGATAGGAATTTGCAGAGGTGGGGGCAGAGTGAAAGGAGCAGCCATAGATTGAGCCACACGTGGTACAAGCACAGCAAGAGACCTGGCAGGCATGAGGAACGAGGCAGTCAGGTTTGGTTTCTAGGATGATTTGTGTCCACATTTGGCCCACTTGAATGAATCCATGATTCTCTAAAAAAACAAAACATGGGCAGCAGGAGACAATGATGCAAGTAGTGCTGGTGGGTTTTTAGTTGTTGTTGCATTAACAGAGTAGGGAGATGCTGGAAGAGTGGTATCAAGGTTGTTCCTCTCTGTTGAGGGGAGGAGGGAGACCAGTTTTCCTTTTACTCATGTGGAGTGCTTCAGGCTTGTAATCTTCATATATGCTATATATATACAGTTTCAATTGTAATTTAAACAAAAAAAGTCTTGCTTTTATTATTATTGTAAAATACCAGTAATGCATAAATTAAACACTGTTGATGGTTTGTGTTAATTAAGATACAATATTAAGGCTATTAAATATTTGCTGCCTTGAATTTTAAAGTAAGTCAAAGAACAGAGCAGAAAAAGCAATCGTATGATCATCTGGAAACAGATTTAAAGTGATAAAGATGTTGACTGTAGCAGTCTCTTCTTCAGAAGGATGATATTTTTCTGTATTTTCATTTACTTCAGAGAAGTAGCTGCGTCCTTCTTAGCTTGGGAGAAAAATGATCGGGCATTGAAAAAACAAGTGAGCTTACATATCTTTCCAAGCCATTAATACCAGTGAGGTCCAAGAGGGGACATCTGTTTTTTCTAGAACCTTGAATTATGAAGACAAGAAGTCAGCGCAGTTAGTGCTTGCAGATAATACTTACTTTGTTTATTAACTGGATCAGTCTGAGAAGTCTTTGCAGTTCTCCTTTATCAGGATCTTGAAAATACTTTAAAAAATATGGTTTTGTATATTTTACATCCAAATTATCTCAAAGCAAGTAATGAATAATAAATGTAATAGTAAATAAAATATTGAAATTTACATTTGCTAACATGATGCAAAAAATTCTCTTAATACATGAAGCTATGTGACATGTTTTACATATATATCTAATACATGTTTTGGTTAGCACAAAAGGCATATATAAAATTAGCTAGGCTGTATTTGCTTGCTATGTAGTATGGTTGTGGCTAGTTTATTAAATAAAAAAAAAAAAGAAACCAACAAAACAACAACCAAAAAAACCCCCAAACCTCCCATAAAACACAAGGCATTCGAGTTATAAGGGGGAAAGAAGGTTAACTAACTTATCCATCTTTGGGGGAATTTTTTACCATTTACAAATTGAACAGTTGAGGGTTATTTAGCTTCATAATGGAAATTGTATGTCTTTAATAGGCACATGTTTATATATTTATATTTAATATTTTACTAGCTGTTCTTAACTTTTTGTGAGCAGATGAAGTACATGTGTTAAGTTTAATGAGCAGCATTATTGACACGCTCACTCAATCAAACTGCAACTGGAGGAGGTAAGGAGGGCAAAGTTCCTGATTTTGATATGGCAAAAAGGTTTATGATCTAATTCTAGAGATCTCTGATATCACTGGATTGGTGAAATACAGATATTTCTCTTGATGATAGCTGGTGGCTCTAACAGGCAATGAAGTTCTGACATTCTAGAAATAATGGATTAAAAAACAGCTGGAGTGGAAGGTGATAGATTTGGGGAGTTCAGGTGAAGCTGTGTTTGTAGATGGGAAGGTACCATTTTGGTGTTCCTGGGGAGTTCTTAGCTCTGTGTTAACAGGATTCCTTTCTATAAATGAACCTCAGGCTTTTGGGAAGGACTTTGACCATCATTTTGGAAGAGGTGGTTCAGAACTGTTGGATATGAAGGCTAGTGACTTTGATACGATTGCAACTTCTCTCCTCTCAAAAATGGTCAAAAACTATAAAGAACCTGGAAACCTGAAAGAATGTTCACCATGGATGAGTGAATTCAAAGCTGATTTCTTGAGGAGCGAACTAGAGGTTCCTGGTAAGTTCCCCCTCAATGTCAATGGTGACCTGTCCCTTAGGAGAAAGTTGCTATTCTTGAGCTCTGATCGTTACGTTGGCGTAAGGGCCATCTATGGCCTTTCTCTATGGCAGAGGTAGATTTCATCTGAAATAACTCTGATCGATCATCATATCTTAAAGCTGTTCTGAAGATGTAGTCCTAATTTTTCAAATTGTATCTAAAATTTAAAAGACCTGAATCCAGGAAATCTGGTATAAAAATATAATATGTGTTTAAATCTGGTTCAAAAAGGATGTGTCCTCTTAAATTACTAAGACCTACAATTTGAACAGCTTAAGAAGGAAAGAATATTAGTAATTCACAGATAAAATTATTTGATGTGTATGATGGCTTTTTATGCCTTTTAAAATACTTTCTTCATAGTCATCATTCTACCAATTTGACAAAGTAGTAAGAAGTGTGTTCTGTTCTTTAAAATTCAGTCTCCATAACCTTTTTCTTCTTTCATTTTTTTCCATTACCACTTCAGGGCAGTATGACGGAAGAGGGAAACCACTGCCGGAGTACCACGCAAAAATCTCTGGATTTGATGAACGGGTATGTTCATCAGCTTGAGGTAAAGTCCTGTTTGGTGTGAATGTGGGTCCCTATTCCATCTGAAGAATTCAACCATAGCAAGGTTGTTGCTTGCACATGCATCTTGCAGCACGTAAAGGAAATAACCATTGTTCTTCTTGTAGTAATTGAGCAACTTGATTATGCCGTCTAGGAATGCCAGATAATCTTAATATCAGTGATGATTCTGTAGGGCCAAGTCCTCTTTCACAAATATTTTGCTTTTTTCTGTCTTTTTCCAAGATAAGTGTGATGGAATCCTTGAGGAAACCAAAGCGTATAACAATCCGAGGCAGTGATGAGCAGGAGTATCCTTTTCTTGTCAAAGGTGGTGAAGACCTGCGGCAAGACCAACGTATTGAGCAGCTGTTTGATGTAATGAACATCATCCTTTCCCAAGATGCTTCATGTAGCCAAAGGAATATGCAGTTAAAAACTTACCAGGTCATCCCCATGACAACAAGGTAGGCATTTATTTTGAAGGGACAGAATGTTAACATCTATTACTGTTGAGAGGTTGGAAGGTAAAATTTCTGCATGCCAGATTCTGGTTCAGAGAGCTTTGGGTCTTGGCTTATTTCTTTTTTTCTTTTCCCTTTAAACAACATTGGAATCACTTTGTCTGGAAGCTGTTTTTCAGAATATTTTTTAATTGGTGGCTTTCAGCCTTCTTTTAGCAGGCCCTAGAACGTTGCTTCCTGTTTGTGGTGTTCAGCTCTGAGGTACTTGTTCACATCTCTGATTTCTCTTGTTCCAGACTGGGACTCATCAAGTGGCTGGAAAATACTTGTACATTGAAAGAATTCCTTAAGAATAGCATGTCTGAAGAGGAAGACATCAACTATAACAGGTGATGCTTGCTTTGGCTGTCTGCTTCAAGGGAGAACGCTACTGATGTGTTTCTCCTCAGACTGACAATCTTGTGGCAGGGTTTTCTTTTTTTAAAACCAAGAAATAAAAGCACCTCTAAGCAAGGAGGCAGTTTGTACTTCCTGACCCAAATTAGTAATTGGC
This sequence comes from Jacana jacana, assembly GCA_013400555.1. NCBI lineage: Eukaryota > Metazoa > Chordata > Aves > Charadriiformes > Jacanidae > Jacana > Jacana jacana. The sequence goes on from VZTM01031393.1 coordinate 23,117, forward strand.
AACTGTTTGTTTAATGAGTACCATTGTACCTGGAATATCCTCCACCCAGATTGTTTAAACAAGAGGCTTCTAATCATGTGTGACGTCATTTATCATCACCATTTCCTTATCAGCAAATTGATTTTACAAGCAAAGGATTTTGATCTCTTGATTTGATCAGGCAGGAAATGGCCGTAGGTCAGGGAGGGGGGGAGCAGAGGGGAGTGGGGCAGAGCAGAGAGGGAGCTATTCAGGACCTGGGTTCCGCAGTGGGTCGGTGGCAGGGAACTGGCAGCGGATGCACAGACCAGAACCGTAAAAGAGCTCTGTCTCTGACAAATTATACAAATGCTGGGTTTGAATAAACGGGCTTGCTTTCTTTTGATTGTAATTGGGGGGTGAGTATTTGTAAAATTGATTTAATTCTAGCATCTCAGCCTCATACTATCCTAGAATTTAGAAAATGGGGTTTCATTTACCAACTTTGTTCTTAGTACACAATCTCGGAGTTTGTCAAAGTGGTGTCGACACCATCTATGTTCACAAGTTCCCTTGTTTATGGGGTAGGTTGGAGAAGTTTCCAGCGAGGAGGCTGGACTCCAAAGAGTCTTCATTTCTACAGTAGCTGCTTGGCTTGTGAGCGGTTTAGGAACTGCTGCAGCTCCTGCATTGCTGCTGTCTGCCTCACTTCTGTGAAGAGCAGTGGTGTTATGTTGGTCTCAATTCATTGACTGAGAAAGTGAAGGAGGACTTGCCCAGAGCAACCTCACGAGGGGAGAAAATTTCTGATATGCTAAATGTAGAAGATAACTGTCTTTCTAAAAACAGCTAATGATTTATCCCCCAAAATAACTTTATTTTATCATTGTATATAGACTTGAAATATTTTCCCATATGTTCTTCAATCAAGTCAATTAAGACACTTGATACTGAGCTATGGTTGAATGATAGCACTAGCAAAGAAAAATTCTGGTGAAGTTCTTGCTGGCAATATTCTGGTTGTGGTGAGGGGGAATAACTTCCTGAAGTTTTAAAATTATTTGATTTATCTCAAAGTGATGGGCTATGCAGCCTTTAAACGATAAATACTTTTTATTTGGAAAGCATCTCTGTATCTCAGAACACGCTTTGGAATGAAGAGAGAAGGCTCTGCTAAGTTGCTGCCTCTCTGGAATAGAGGTTTAAGGTCTAGTGTATTTAGTTAAGATGGGAGAAAAATACCAAATTCTATAAGCAGTGCAGCTAATGAAGACTGGCTTCTTATGGATTAACTCCTTAAATCCAAGCCTCCATTCCTCCCCTCCTGTACACACTGAGGAGGTAACAGGCTGCCTTTCTTTATCCCCTACGGGTTTGGATGGACAAATGGCAGCACCTACTGCAGGAGGCTACACAGTGGTTCTCAAGTGGATGCAAGACTGTGTTAAAAATATCTTTCCCTCCCTGGAGAATTTATTTTGGGGGCTTTCTTCTCAAGGCAGAGGCTAATTTTCACAGCATCTATTGACAGATTAACACCTTTGAGAGATGTCTTAATCTTCTGTCAGATGTGACTGAAGTGCATTCAAGGCTGGGGGGAAGGAGATGGCTGGATCAGCGTATGCACTGACTGCATGAAGTTCATTTCCATAGCCTGGCTAAAATTAATGTAGGCTGTAGCTTCCTGACTCCTCCTGTGCATGAAAAATCACATGGGTCATGGCAACACACAGCCTGCAAGAGTATAGAGTGGTAAGTTAATGAAGGGAAATGATCAGCTCTTTTTTTTTGTTTCCTTTTGTCCCTAGCAAAAGAGGACCTCGTGCCACTTACTCTGAGTGGCTGTCCAAGATGGGGGGCAAAGCGCAAGGCATCTCTCGATACCATGTTATGTACAGGTTGGTTTTAAAAGAGAACTGTATGTAAAATGGAGAAACTAGAGTGTGCACACACAGAGTCATAGGAATTCCAGGAGTAAAGTGTGACCTGCCTTATAATCTGCTGGCTAGATCTGATTTTTGCACATTTTGCTGCTTTGTCTGACTGGAGGTGTTCCGCAGGAAGAGTTTAGTACTGCCAGAATCCCAGCAGAGCAGAGCAATTCTTCCAGAACCTTGCTGACTTCCTTAAGAAAGCATCTAGAAGTAGATGCTCCTCTTCAACTTTATTTTCTTGGTGTCTTGTTCATGATAATGCTATGAGGTGGGCATCTGCTGAAGGTGAACAGAGAAAATCACTGTGATTCACTGAGAAATTCAGAGTATTTGATTGTTTGGGTCCCGACTTGAGCATCCTCTCAAAGGAATTTCCACACCTGCCTAGATCTAGCATTGTAATGGGGTGGGAAGTGAGGTTTCCAGTAGGACATTTCTGAATAGCTCATAACCCACTTAAGGAAGCGTCATGCTTTCAAAGGGAAACTTTGGCCCATTTAACTGAACATGTCTACATTAGTACTTGTATTCAGATCCAGAATGTGGTTCTGAAGGGATCTCAGTCACCCCCAGGTTGACTTGCATTGCAGAGCTGTCCCCTGGGAACACATCTTGGCTCCTTTCAGATGAAACTAGGCTGGAGAGAGCATACCCCTGGATTGGAAGGGAGATCACCCAGCACATCCCAGCTGCTCAGGAGCATTCAGTTACCAGGAACAGCCATGGCTTAGGCCAGAGTAGCCCTCCTCCTTCCCCAAACGTGTCCAGCATGGATGTCCTCAGCACCAACTATCCAGTTGTGTCACTTCCCCTAGTGCTGCACTACATTCTGGTGCCAGTCCAGCCCCTGAGCACTGCTGAGAGATCTAATTTGGGCCTTAGCTTCTCCACGTGGAAGAGACTACCCAGCCAGAAAGAGCACAGTTGTATTTCTGTATTAAAACTTAACCCATCTAATTAATTTGGGAGAAACTGGACAAAACTATGTACTCTTCTGTATTAAGAAATGTCAGTCTTGGAAATAACTGTTGGGAGAAAAAGAGAAGAGGGGATATTTTTAATATCAGGTAACCAATTTTGGGCAAATTCTCTGCAGCTTGCTGTACAGTTTACTGGGGCAAGCAGAATGTGCTGATGCAGCCCTGTACACATCTTAACTTCTAATGTGCAGTGGGCTCATATCTTGGTATTTACGTCATTCTTCCATTGATTTGCAGAAGCGCCAGCCGTACGGAAGCAGTTCTGTCCTTCAGGAGCAGGGAAAGCAGCGTTCCAGAAGACCTGCTGCGGTGAGTGCACATTGAGAAACAAATGTTGGCGTTGTATCTGCGTGCAGCAGGTGACTCCTGTTCTGTTCTGTTTAGGCGAGCCTTTGTGAAGATGAGTACGTCTCCCGAAGCCTTCCTCTCCCTGCGCTCCCATTTTGCCAGCTCTCATGCACTGATGTGCATCAGCCACTGGATACTCGGGATTGGAGACAGACACCTCTCCAACTTCATGATTAACAAGGAGACGGGTGGCATGGTGGGAATAGACTTTGGATATGCCTTTGGCTCAGCTACCCAGGTATTTGTTTTCTAATTCACTCGTTACAGCTCTTGTATTTGTCAAGTGTGATGACACAGGTGTTCTCAGGGCTAAATTTGATGCTCCTTGTTTGCCATCGTTCTGATGCAAAATAATCACTTATGAGTTATTCCTAGTTAATAGAATAAAATTTCTGTTTCCAGATGCTCAGACAAGCAGGGAGCTCGGGAGGTACAGAGTTTCACAGAGTCTATATGATGGTGTTTTGTATAGTCCAGCTGTGCTTTCAGCCACTATCCCTAAATATTCATGACTAGAGCTTTGATGTCATGACTTGGTCCTGTTTTCCTGTGTTCCACGGTATTTTTTCACCTGTTAAAATGGGTCACAAAGATGATCAAAGGGCTGGAGCACCTCCGCTGTGAAGACAGGCTGAGAGAATTGTGGATGTTCAGCCTGGAGAAGAAAAGGCGCCAGGGAGACCTTAAAAACAGCCTTCCAGTACCTGGAAGGGGCCAATGGGAGAGATGGGAAGGGACTCCTTATCAGGGAATGTAGTGATAGGACAAGGGGTAATGGTTTTAAACTGAAAGAGGGAAGATTTAGATTAGATATTAGGAAGAAATGCTTTACTGTGAGTGTGGTGAAGCACTGGAGCAGGTTGCCCAGGGAAGTTGTGGGTGCCCCATCCCTGGAGGTGTTCAAGGCCAGCTTGGATGGGGCTTTGGGCAACCTGCTCTAGTGGAAGGTGTCCCATGGGAGGGTCGTTGGAACTCGATGATCCTTAAGGTCCCTTCCAACCAAAACTGGTCTATGATTTTCAGTTAAGTTACAAAGAGGGCTTCAAAGCTTAAAAAGATCAAATTATCTGTATCTAATCCTTCTGTCCCAAGGTTTACTCATTCTTGTTTTCTTTTGACTCCCCTTCCCTTTGGCTAGTTTTTGGGTGTGCCAGAGTTGATGCCTTTTCGCCTGACCCGCCAGTTCATTAACCTGATGATGCCCGTGAAAGAGTGGGGTCTCATTTACAGCGTGATGGTGCACGCCCTGAGGGCTTACCGTGCAGATCCAGATCTCCTCATCAGCACGATGGATGTCTTTGTAAAAGAGCCTTCTTTGGACTGGAAGGTGGGATTTTTCCTCTTTCCTTTTTCTTCATGTGAAAATTCTTGAACTGTAACAAGGATACAAATCTGATCAAAAAGAATGTATTTCTTGATGCTCACTCTCAGTGCTCTTTTTATCTTTTTTTTTTTTAATTGAGTTTTCAGAGAAACTGAACTTAAAGGATTTAAAATGACAGAATTCTTTATTGATGGACAAAGTATAGCAGCAAATGTCTGTGTTATCAGTGTACTGTTCTTTATCTGCATGATAATCCTAAAAATGTGGGTAGCTCTTGATCACATTATGTCACTTATGGCAGCAGCATAAATATTTCCAACTTTTTGTGTTGACCCTCTTAAGTTTATGTAGCACCACTGTGCATATCAAACTAAAAATTAGAGAAGAAATTCTGAAACTAGTTGCACGTCAGTAACTCCAGTTTTAAATTAAATTTGAAGTCATGGGCTAGATTTCATCTCCCTGCTTTGTCCTCTGTTGCATCTGCAGTTAAAAGTTCCTGGCTTGACTTGCTGTGATGTGGCAGCTAAAGGTCTTTTTGACTATGTGATTTATGATAAAGAGGGCAAATTTGCTTTCTCTTTAGAACTTTGAACAAAGACAGCTGAAAAAGGGAGGCACGTGGATTAAGGAAATAAACACATCTGAAGTCAACTGGTACCCTTTGCAGAAAGTCAGCTACGTCAAAAGAAAGCTTACGGGTGCCAATCCAGCAAAGATCACTTGGTAAGATGCTCTCCTTTTGCTTCAGACTGCTCCACTCAGACCTTTGGCAATCTCCTGCCTTGGATTTTGCTCCCTTCAGTTAGAGTGGCAGCTAGGAAAAGAGAAGAGGCAGACAGGGCAGCGTTTCAACAGACCTCCTGTCAGAATCGTTCTGGTCCAAGCTCTGCACCACCCTGCCAGCCCAAACACAGATAGCTCCCCGCCAGCGGTCCTGCTCCAGCCCAGGCCTCCTGAGCTGTTTTACTGTTCCTGGCCACACACACATCCCCACCTTGAGCCTGCTTAACTTCTCACCCCTCAGACTGACGTTCTTTATGTTCGTCTCCACAGCTTTTAGGTTAGGGGTAGTATTTAAGTCGAGAGGCTTCTGCTGGGCCCTTGTTTCAACAGCTGTGTGGGAGGCGTGGAGGTAAGCTGCTTCCCAAAACCATCACATTCAAGTCTGATGGCGTTCTCGGGTTAGTTATGTCAGTCCAGTCAGGCCTGGCTCAAACCAGAATGTCTTTGAAGTTCAGTTAAAGTACAATTAATCCCTTCCATCCTCTTCTAAAAAGACATTTTGGATTAATCAAGAAAGAAAAAAAAATGCAAAGAAAGCAAGTCTGTTTCAAAACCATAAAAATACTGAAAAGTGCAGGACTTGGGAGGAGCCCCTTTTGCAGCTGAGGCTGAACTGGCAAAGGCAGGAAAACACTTCTTGAAGAAGGAAATGAGCAGGTAAGGAGATAAAACAGCTGGGATGTGAACTGCTGCACCCTTCTCCCTGTTGGAGACCTTTGACGAGATGGAAATATTCATGGTAAATATTCACCAGTAAAGGACACCTGAAATGACCAGTCTTCACTGGCCCAGACTTCTGCAGCTATTGAACAGCCTCCATCTCTTGAAAAATGAAGCTGCATGAACCGTGTTCAAGTCCTGCTTAGTGTTTTAAAATCCATCTCAGATTTTTCACTTGTTTCTTTTACTATGAGCTTATTTTTGTGTTCTCAATTTTAGTGATGAACTACGCCTGGGCCATGAGAAGTCGCCTTCTTACAATGATTTTGCAGCTGTGGCTTGTGGCAGCGCTGATCACAACGTCAGGGCCAGAGAGCCAGAGGATGGACTCTCAGAAGAGACCCAAGTGAGATGCCTGATTGACCAGGCCACGGACCCCAATGTTCTCGGGAGGGTCTGGGAAGGTTGGGAACCCTGGATGTGAGGGACAGCTCTCTAAAGCCCAGTCTGCCAGGGGGAGCATCCCCCACACACAGCTGCAACTGGAGCAGGACTTCAAAGCCAAAAAGGAAAAAAGCTCTTAAACACGTTTATCATCATCAGTTAACTTGACTAAATCATTTTTTTTTTGTGTTAAAGCTGTCTTCAGACACTGATTTGATTATTTTTAGTGATTCTGCCACAAAGCAGCTTTATTGTCTTTGTATTAAAATCAATGTAGAAAAAGTGGAGAGGCTGTAGAGCTTAAGGACTTACTTGAAAGGCATCGAGATCACTCAGAGAAAGCACAGATTTACACTCTGTGAACCTGTAGACATCCTTCTAGTGAAAGTCTGTGCTTCTGTCTGTTTAGAGAGACCTTGATGATGAGCAACTGAAGCCACTCTGCAGACTATCTTATTTGTAATTAAAGCTAGAAGATGTTCATATCAATGGAAACAGAGAAGCCCATGGTGAAGTTAAATGGGAAATGGCTTTTAGCTCTAAGGTAACACCTGGAGTACCTGGATGGTTATTTCACTACTGGAACAGCAACGATGAGACCCTGCCAGTTTGTTCCAGCAGATTGCTTTTTAACAACTGGAAGTTATACTCTGTTACCTCTGTCCTTTAGCAGTCCCTGCTCCTCATGTTGTATTCATCTCTTTGGCCAAAGCCAGAAGCAGCCCCTGCTGCTGCAGAGCCCTGTGAGGTTCCTGCCACAGCCCCTTTGGGTGCAGGAACAGTGGCTGACCTTGGTGTTTGCCTGCACCCAGCAGGGAAATGGGGCCAGATGCAGCTCTTCCTCCCCAGCAGCTCCTGGTCCAGTAGCCCTGGGGGCAAGTTCAGTGCAGCAGAAGGTGCCAAGGGGGAAAGAGACGTCTCAAAGATATTATGGGTGTTTATTGCCCACAATTCATTGTAGGAGATAACTTCCATTGAGGCTTTTAATAATTATCATAAAAGGAGTAATAAAAATGAGTCTTTGCCCTTTCGTTGTCTGCAAGCTTCCCCCACTGCCTTCCTGCCTGTGGGGCAGTCCTGGACTTGCTGAGGGCCAGGGCTGTTGCTGGCACCAGGCTCAAATGAATCTTTCAGCTGGAGAGCAGAGGAATCTGCCTCCTGGATACAGCTCCATGAAAAACTCAGGATGGGGAGGATCATTCCCTGAGGCCTTGTGAATTGGGAAGGTGCTTTTTTTATTTCAAATACTTCCCAGCAGCAATTCTTGTTTGTTACCTTCCTTCTTACTAAATGCCTTCAGTTCTTTATGTTAGGAATTGAGACATTTAGAATTTTTGCATCAGATTTTATTAATTAAAAACATTGTTTGGCTGTATTTTTGTAGAGGAAACATCTATTTAAAAATAAAAATAAACTCTTGGATGTATACTTCATTTCAAAAGTTAATTTAGGGCATTCCAGTCACAGAAAACATCCACATTTACCCGTTTTTACAGGTGATAATTAATGGAAAACATTTTTTTCATCTGAGTGTGTGTTACAGTGTGATACAATTTTTATATGCACTCATGCTTGGGTGTATTTTGTTCTTTCAGTCTCTGGTGTCAATAAAGGAGCCAGCACTATGACTGAAGCTTGGTGAGGGGAGGCACTCAGCCTTCGCCTCGTCACTCCACAAATATAAGAAAGTTAAAGCACAATAAAAAGCTAGATGAAAAGGCGAGGGGACATCTGGGAATCAAGTGGCCCAGTCGTACGAGGTGTTTAATTGCAGTTTTGGCACATACCTTGGATATTTACTCAATACTTTGACCTGTGCTGTGGAGGACAAAGTTTAGGTTTATAGTTTAACGAGGCCCTTCTCATAGGACTTTTGATACCTTCGGCAACAATAGATGTTTGTGTACCACAAGCCTCCCTCCAGGGACAACCCAGGCTTCCTTAGCCTTTCAGAAGGGGCTGGAGCAGGATCAGAGCCTGGGGGGCTGTGGGGAAGGGGACTGTGGTGGACCCTGCCCCGTGCTCTCCAATCCCTTCAGTCCGTAGCAAAAGGCCCCCAGGCTGGGGGTGAAAGCCTTTGAGACAGTGCAAAGTAGCCCTGGCAGCGGAAAGGAGCTTAGAACATGTCCATGACAATTAAAATAGCTAAAAGCTTATTTTTGGCCCTAAAATAAGTACTATAATTGGAAGCCCCAGCTACATCGGTCCTACCAGTGATGTATTGGTCAGGCAAGTGGAGTTGCCCAAATGGAGCTTTCCCCAAGTAAGTGAATGAGCTCCAGAATAACCCCCAACTTGTGAATGGTGGCTGCTCTCCCCGATGCAGACTGATGAGTGCTGCTCACAATGCAATCCAGCCATTAACTGGAAGGGCTGGAGCCGGCCCGAGAGGCAGTGAGGGAGGCACTGATGCAACAAAAACCTCAAAGCCTCTGGGCTCAGTGCTCCATGGGGTGGGTTTGTTCAGCTTCCAGAAAGTAAGATGACGAGCAGCTCGGAGTTGGAGGCTGCTGCAGATCTCAGGATGCAAAACAAGCCTTAGCAACTATCCACAGGTAGGGCAGAGTATTTCCTTCTCGGATTAACTGACCAGACGTGCGCTACACCTGGAAACTCATCAGTTGTATCTAAAAAGCTCTATCAACCATTAGCATATATCCTCTGTAGGTTTTTCTTGGCATCTAGAGTAATATTTGTGCTCAAACCTAGTCATTGCTCTCCCTGTCATAATTTCTCTCTAACAAAAGTCAGTAATAGCACTAAACGCAGAGGAGAGCTCTGCAGCTGCAGCCTCCTTCCCCAGCTGATAGAGGTTCCTGCATCCTGCTTGTGCTTGGGATCTTTCTTGGTGTGCCCCCCCCTACCCCTTCCCCCCAGTTTAAACCATATCTCCTCTACAGACTTCACATTTTTCAAAATTGGGGCGTTAAAAGAATAGTTTATTACCACTGCTTCAAAATGCCTTTTTCCCCCCTTGCAAGTTCTGAGGATAAGGGTCTGCAGAGTCACTTCATTAACACCGTGTGCCTCGGTTAGAAACAACCTGGGGATTTCAAAATATCCCATTTTTAAGCTGGGCTGCTTGTAAGAAACAGCATCTGCATGGAAAGGTCGCTCTGTGGCAGCCACCCATGGCACCAAAGGGTGTCAGTAGTCCTGTAGCAAAGCCACCAAAGAGCTGCATCTTATGTTACACCAACAGTGTCCAGAATAGGGTGTGCAGGGTTTGGGCTTTTTGTTTTTGCAAAAAGTTTTGGGAAAGATTGGCCATAAGGGACTGGAGAGAATTTGGTTACAGTTTCCACATTATTTATAGGGGGTGGTGGTTTGCTTCAAGGCTTATTTTTCTTTCCTTTTTGATGGGGCAGGAGAGGGTAACACTCACTCTGCCTGCCCATTAAACTCCCAGTAAACAATACTGTGCGAGATCGCGTGTGGTGGGGCAGAAGACATAGCTGGGAATTTGAGCTCATGAATCTCATCCCTGTGGGAGACTCATGCAAAACTTGTGTCAGGAGAAGGTTCAGAGCATCCACTAACGCGCATGAGAAAGCAAGAGTGCGGGGGCTGAGGCAACTACAGGTGAGGAGATTCAGGAGATGGGAGCTGTGGCAGAGGTGGGACGGGAGGCAGGCAGGGTCTGTCCAGCAGTCATTGTGGTGGCTTATGAGAGCCAACACCAACCTTGAGGGGGGTCTGTGCCTCCCTGGCAGTGCATTGGCAGGTTTTTAACCCTCCCCAGACAGCCTGCAACCTCCTCACCTCTATGTCCCACTCCCCATCAGCTGCCAAGTTCTGATCCTGGCTTCTAGCTGTTGAATGAAACAGTTACTGCACTGCACTTTGTGCTGGGAGGAGGGAAAATCAGGTAAACCATCCCTCCATCCTCTTCCCCCTTGTCAGCCGGTTCTTTGTCACCAGCTCCCCCCCTTTTCCTCTGAAACCTGGTGCCGTGAAGTGCTGCCTCTGGTCAAGGTGTCCCTCTGGCAGTCCTGTTCCACAGCTGCCTTGTCCCAGCCCAGGACTCCCCCAGGAGCTGGTATCCTACTGGTGCTGCCTTGGCCCCATCACACCCCAAGAGCAGAGAAGGGCTCCGTGAGCTCCATAGGACCAGCCCAGTCTCACCATGCTCCCAGCCCCACTGCCCCCAAAAGCCCTGCACTTCTGGCTGGGCTGGCAGAGACAAGCACACCAGGAGGAGGACAGGGACAGTTAAAGCCAGGCTGAAAAATTCCCGTTTCCTGACCTTCCCTGGGTGGCCTGGCCTCAATTTATTGGGAAAAACTATGCAGAAATGCAGTGTGATTAAATTCCTGTCTCTGGAAGGTGCTTCTCTGGATTCCTGGAGAGGGACTCTTTTTCGAGAAGTGTAGTGACTGGACAAGGGGTAACAGCTTTAAATTAGGGGAGATTTAGATTAGATACTAGAAAGAAATTTTTTACTGTGAGAGTGGTGAGACGCTGGAACTGGTTGCCCTGGGAAGTTGTGGATGCCCCATCACCAGGCTGGATGGGGCTTTGAGCAACCTGGTCTAGTGGGAGGTGTCCCTGCCCAGGGCAGAGGGGCTGGAACTCAATCTTTAAGGTCTCTTCCAACTCTAACCATTCTGTGATTCACAGCTGACACTCCAAAGTAATTTAAAGTTTTGTCTTTCATCTGCAAAGGTTTCTTAAAGAAAGTTTTCTCGTCCTCTCTTTCTAGGTGTAAATGTTCCTCTTTGCTTGATTTGGAGCAGGAACCTCAAACAGGTTTTAGAGAAAATTTTCTGCAGTTCATATGCTCAAATATTTCTCTCTGCTGTTCAAAACCCACTGGAGGCCAGCGAGAAGCCATGATTTGGTAGCTCAGGTATTCAGCAGGGTGGGTGAGGAAATAGAGGGCTTGTCTCTGCTTCGCTCTCCATGAAATTATTTATGCAAATGGGAGCAGAAGCAGCTGCCAAGCTGCCAGGAAACCGTACGGTGTGGATATAGTCCTGCCTTCAACCCAGAGCTTTGCTAAGCAACGAGCATCCCTTACTCACCTGCTCCTGGCTGTTTTGCTGCAGGTGTGGTATCACCCCAGGGATTCACACCCTCCCTGGCACCTTGGGGGAACCCCCCAGAAATGTGCTCCTGAGATCACATGTCTCAGTTAGGCTCAGCAACATTGGCAACCAACTCATCCTGCAGGAGATGGCTCTCACGGCTTGCTTGGGGGGGGGCAGGTGGTGACAGGTCTGCCCATGAGCTCTGAACACACCTCCAGGTCCTGATGACACTGTGAGCAAAGCTGCACTCTCCATGCTGGAGCGTAGGTGTGACAGCAGTGGCAGATACTGGGGCTTACACCGGGCTTCCATGCCCAGCAGGTGGCCGTTTACCAAGGAATTTGAGACTCTGCTGTCCGACAGGGTGCCCTGAGTCGGTCAACCTGCCTGGGAATGGCATTTCTCTTCTGGGGTAACACGTGACGGTCATTAACCAAGACTGCTGGGGCTGGAGCAGTTGCACACCAGCACCATCTGATGAGCAGCTGGCCTCTGGGGCTGAGGGCTTCGGAGAGCTGAAAGCATAACACCGTTCCACATACAAACACCTAAATAAGATGCTTTCCGTGACAAATTATATTTTTATGGCTACGCCAGGTGAGATGTTCCCTCCTTCCAGCAATCAACAGACCCTGTGGCAGAGAAGGGGCACAGGGTGGGTGTCACTGCCTCACATGTCCGAACCACCTTCCCATGCCCCATGCACCCACCCCTCTACACTTCCTGCAGAGAGAGAAGGTCCAGGAGCACCAGGGGATGGCACAGGTCCCTGCTGGAAAGCCAGTGCAAGGGCAGGTGGCACAACAGGAGTGTGCCCCCAGGGATGGAGGGCAGAGAGTAACAATCTTGGGATTGTTTAGTTTGAGGAAGAGGAGGCTGAGGGGAGACCTCATCACTCTCTACAACTGCTTGAAAGGNTGGTGGAGTCACCCTCCCTGACTGTGTTCAAGAGTAGATTAGATGTGGTGTTGAGGGATCTGGTGTAGGGGAGAACTTGTAGAGTAGGGCTGATGGTTGGACTTGATGATCCCAGGGGACTCCTCCAACCAAAACGATTCTATGATTCCATGAAAATGCAGAACTGTCATGATATAATAACAGGGATATTACATCAGGGATATAATTTTTGGACAATGTGGGAAACTATTTGCACCAAAGGAAAAAAAAAAAAAAGAAAAGCAAGCACTTCTTGAGTCATTGTCGAGTTCAGTGCTAAAGGCTCGTGTGGGTATAGGGTGTGTGACCAAGCCTCTGATCAGCAAATGAAATCAAATCAAGTTTATTTAAACACAACATCTCCGTGGGGTCAACTGCAGCGCTGGAGATAAAAGCAAAGCAAAGCCCCTCTGTGCAAACCCCCCCAAACCTCACCTGCCAGAAGCACAGCCTCCCCTGCCGATCCCACCAGCCTTCCCAGAAGGAGCTGGGGGCCAAAAGGTGAGCGTGTACCAGCTCCGGCCCCACTGTTTATGTTAAACTACACACTCCTTTGATAAACAGCGGCGGTACCGGTAGGGCAGCAGCTGCGGCAGCGGCAGATGGAGCCCGGCCCGGAGGGAGGCAGTGGGGCCTGGCAGGAGCCCGGCATGAACAGCATGTCCCCACAGTCCCCGGAAAGCCACCAGCTCCCAGCAGCACGCCACAGCTTCACACCAGCCAGCGTTAGATATCCGAGGGCTGAGCTGAAAAGGCAGTGGCTGGGTTAGTCCTACCAAAAGACCCTAAATCTAGCCAGGTCTGCTGGAAAAAAGAAGTTTGAAAAAAACTTAAAATACAGGGTTTGGGTTTTTTTAAGGGTTAGTTAGTTAGTTAGTTAGTTAGTAACTCCATCATGGAGCATCTGGGGGTAAAACCAGGGTTGTTTTTAAAATTACTTTATGCAACTAGTAACTAGAAAACATAGTATTAGCCTTCTTTGGAATGAAAATATTTTGATTTCTCTGATACTTGCCACTTGGCAATCCAATAGCAGTACTTTACTAGCTGGCAGGTAGGGGACGGGACGGGACAGACACCACATAATTACTTACCGTAAGTTTTTAAGAGGGGCTTAACCTCAGGCAGCCAGCGTGAAGAGCTCATGATGCCTCGGAGACCCCTCTCCCACCCGAGCATCCTGCAAGAAGCCGCCGAAGCCGACACCCTGTCACTGGGGGGGAGAGGGGGGGCGGATTTACACCCCTCTGGGGCGAGGCTGCGGCAGGAGCGGAGCCTCGGGAGGGCGCTAGGGTGATGCAGAGACACGCGTGGGGCAGGCAGCATCTTCCCCGTATCGCTGCAAGCAAGGCGCCGCTGGGGAAGCAGGAAAGGGGCACACAGCAGCGGTGGGGGTGGGGGTGGGAATGGGGGTAAAACGAGCCTTCTCCGCCGGCTCCTGTGGAAATAAGTCAGGAAAAGGGAAAAATAAGGCTCAACCGGAGTGTACCGGAGTGTTGCAGGGGGACTGGGGGGGCCGGTACCGGCGTCGGGGTGGCCTTCTCCGGAGACGGGAAGCCCTTTCGAGCGCCTGCCCGCT
>VZTM01031393.1:38783-54346 GCA_013400555.1 Jacana jacana
AGGGGAGGAGGGGGGTGTTCCAGCAGCTGAAACGGGGTGGTGAGGAGAAGCAGGGGGGGTGTAAGGTGCACAGTGATGTTGTTTTAAGCAGACGAAGGGCGATAGGGTGGTGGGGATCGGATCGCTGGGGCTCCCTCAAAGTGGGCTTCCCCCCCCGCCCCGGGAGTCGCGCCGCTCTGCAGGAATGCTGAGTCAGCTGTTGGGCCGAGCTGGCTGCTGAGGCCGAGCAGCAGTTGGGCAGCAAGAGGGGCTGCTCCTTGGGCAGGACTCTGTCACAAACAGAGTCTTTTAAAAGAAAACTAAAAACCGAAAGGTATCAGTGAACACAACACCGTTATTTAAAATTGCTGTTAGACCCCCTGGAAGTGGTCCCCACTCCAGACAAGGCAAAGCTGCATCTACACTAACGTGCTCCCAAGTTCCAGCCAGCCCCGGTCCCAAAGAAGATGCTGCTGCTCACCTGCACTTCAGCCTGCTCTAGGCTACCCTGGCCCTGCAGGGCTGGCCACTTGCAGTGATCACTGCTAGTGAAAGTGAGGAAGGGCAGCCACACCAATCTCTGAGCGAGGGAATAAATTATGAAAGGTTGGGCTATTTGTCTGAATTGTGACAGTGGATGCACAAGACTTACCTGTAGGGCACTGGCAGAAAGATGTCCCACAGGACCAGTGTCTCCAGTGATCAATGCTTTCTGAGAGACAGAGAGACATCTTGCTGGTTACGAAGGGGCCACCCTGGTCACGTCTAGGGCAGCATCCCAGGCACAGGAATGGGCTCACGTCCCCTTCTTCCTTACAGAAGGAGACTGAAACAGTTGGAGGAGGGCAGGGGATTCAGGAGCTGGGTCATTCCTGTAGTTCTCCTGATGTATATAATACTTTCCACTATTGGCCTTGGGAGCCATCAGTGCAGCAGTAAGTTTGCTGTTCCTTTTCTTTTGGGTAATAATGCACTGGGGACCTGGGCATTCGTTTCTCCTCCTCTGACCTGCACAGGTTTTTGGAATACCATGAAAGTGGAAGAAAAATGATACCTAATTTCTGACAGAATTCTGACATTAATTCTTGCACCTCAAAAAATGCAGCCGTGGGAATGTGTTATTATTTCAACTGATCTGTAATCCTTGTCTCTGTACACCCAGGGAGAAGATAGTTACGTAGCCTACAAAGCAGCCTTCTCACTACCCCTAACAGAAACTCTATAATGAAACACTTGCTCTGTGGGAAGCTACAGATAACACGGTACTTCTACACTTGGGAGACCAATTAGCTGTTAAACAATAACTTTATATATACTTGGCACTTCAAAATATAAGCTTTGTTCAAATCTCCATCTTTATTATAACATTTATTGCAAGGTGATAACAAACGTTCCAACTGAGAATTCGTGCCCAACACGGTGTTTTGGAGCTGGTGGTACATTTGGAATCTGCTGATAAAACTCAGCTCAGACCAATGTTCACTGCCCATAGCAAGGTATTCATTTCAAAAATATCAGTAGGAATATTTTCTAGCAAGAAATAATAAATAGAGCATTATAAAAAAATAAATCACAACCATCCAAAGCTTCCAGAACACGGTATTTCACATACACGAACAGCAAACATGCCAAAGAACTGGATTCTTAAATTCTGAACTGACCCAGAAGAGTTCAGGACGTTGAACAGACTTTTAAAATATTTTGTCTTTTCCGTGTCAGCACAAGGTGCTTTGTAAATCACAGTTTTTAATGAACTATCTTAATACTTATCACACTTGCATTCTACATTATCTATGGCACTAGTTAACAGATAACCACAGTACAAAGTCCACAGACGCTAGAGAAGCTGACTGGAGTTCAAGTCAGTGTCTCGCTGCCGCTTCCAGAAGAACAATTTCCTCCAGTGCAACACAGTTGGTGTGGCTGGTTACGGAGTGGACGTAGCAGTTCAATAACCCCACCTCCTTTCCCAGCACGCTCTGCACCTCATAGCTCTGCAGTGATAAAAGCATGTTGATTAAAACAAACAGTCCTGGACATTCTGTTCCAGGCAGCATTCGGCTTGGAAGATGCAGGGTGTAAGGTCCTCTTCCAACAGACAATTTTTTTAAGGACTCAAGAGGAAAGGTGCATTAGAACTGATGGAAAGGATGAATACAGCAGGTTTTCAATAATTAGATGTCACTCCTGATTGAAGTGCTGCTTCCTTAGCAGGCTTTTAAAAATCAGTTGTTTTGAAAAAAACACAAAAGTGCTACTGTGACATTGCACTCAATTTCCCTGACGCAAATTTGCTGCCTGTTGCTGAAGCATGTGCCACCTTTATCCAGCTTTCTGACACTTGTAGGCATTCAGAGGTGCTAGCAATGTGTATGTACATGCTACATATCAATTACATCCACCAACAGAGCCACTAAAGGGAAAAATATTTAGTAACTCTTTTCCCCCCGGCCCCCTTTTCACTTTGGGTGGTGCAGTCTACAACCACCAGCACTTACACAGTCCCTGCTGCTTAGGGACCCGGCTGGCACGTTATGAGTTGTGCCCCAGCGGGTTTGCAGAGGCTGCTCTGCGTGGAGCAGGGGGATGCCGGGCTGGGATGACTTCTCTGAGATGAGGGAGCACATTAACAGAAGAGCTGGTAATAGTGATAGCTGATACCTCACCTGAGAGGTACCTATCTCAGATCACAGAATCACAGATTCACAGAATATCAGGGATTGGAAGGGACCTTGAAAGATCATCTAGTCCAATCCCCCTGCCGGAGGAGGAACACCCAGATCAGATCACTCAGGAACGTGTCCAGGTGAGTTTTGAATGTCTCCAGAGAAGGAGACTCCACAGCCTCCCTGGGCAGCCCCTGCCAGTGCTCAGTCACCCTCACCATAAAGAATTTTTTTCTCATATTTAACTGGAACCTCCTATGTTCCAGCTTGCACCCATTGCTGCTTGTCCTGTCATTGGAGGTCACTGAGAAGAGCCTGGCTCCATCCTCCTGACACTCACCCTTTACATATTTATAAACATTAATAAGGTCACCCTTCCCTGAGTCTTCTCCTCTCCAAGCTAAAGAGACACAGCTCCCTCAGTCTTTCAGGCAGGTTTACAACCATGTCTCTCCTCAATGGGACCTGCTTATGACCAGCCTCTGACCGTGTCCCCGCTCTCATCTGGGCTGTGCATTTGTACAGGTATGTGAGACCCACCTCTCTTGCCTGACTCAAGGTATAAACAACTCCTTTCTTTTTTTTTTTTCTTTTTTCCTTTTTTTTTCCCTTATTTCTGCTGAGTATTTTTACCCCAGACTGGTTCTGCAGCCCTGTTTACCACACAGCTGCCCAAACAGCTATGCTGGTGTAACAGAAGGGTTGTCACAAGGTGAGGAACAAGTGGCCAGGGGCAGCGATGGCTAAAACCAGCCTCCCTGCCAAAAGAAGTATCACCAAGACACACCCTTAGAAACTTTAGCAGCACTGGCAAAAAAATGCCACCTCAAGTGGTATTTCTTGTGATTAATCTCTGCTGAGATCTGCTGCTTTTTAAAATGCAGTGGGGTTCAGACATGGAAATGTTTATGAAAAAGAAAAAAAGGAAAAAAATATCCCTGCATTTCAGTTAAGGAAAAAAAAATGTTTCTAAGTTGCCAGACTTCTAAACAGCAGCATTATAAAAAATGAAACATGAAAAAGACATTGCTTGAATTCCTTTAACTCAAAGAAGAACCACGTTTTGTCAGTCTGTAACCAAACCAGACACAACCCGTAAAACTTAGCGAGACTTAACTGCTATTAAAAGAGCAAACATAGTTTGGAAATTTCTTGTGTCTCTTTGCTTAAATGAAATATACACCCTCCAGCATAAGAAAAATCATTTGCAATTTCAGAGTAATGTCCCACTTTAAAAATTACCCATAAATCCCTCTCAACCTATGGAGCTCGTAACAGTAAAATGCTAAAGCCTGTGTAAGAGAGGGAAAGCAAAATACCCCAGTCCGTGTCACCGAACCAAAGATACTTAACCGAGGTGATTAAACAAGACAACGAGCTGAACTTTGCTCCTTCCATGTGCAGTGGAGGGGGGGAGCTCTCGGGATCCTAATTGGGCTTAATCACCCTCTGAAGGTGCCGCTCCTTCGCTGCTGACCACCCGGCAGCCAATGCCAGCCAGGCACCTACTCGGGTGCCTCCCTCACCTGCGATAAATCTGGGTCACTGTGCCAAATGTCAGGGTTCTTCTGATATCTCAGATTAAAGGAATACCTGCTTCACGATTACATAAGCTGTACTTTAGCCCGTGGATCCCTGTGGCTTACGCATGTTTCATTCATACAACCATAAACTATTATCTCCCATGCCTTTTGCAAATTTCTCTACTATTATCCCCTGCCAGCAATTTCATGGTTCTTCTATTAGGTGGTGGTTGTGGTTTACAGGGTTTAGAAGACCAGTCCCGAAAAGGTGGGATGCTTTTGGGGTATCTTTGCTGTCTTTGGATCTTTGGCTAGAAAATGGAGTCAAGCCCAGCACTGCTGGTGGTAGCTCTGACAGTCTGGACATGCTGCTATTTGCAGATAGCTCTGCAGATCCATGGCTGAGCTAAAGCTGTCTGCACATCCCACCTGCGGGATCCCTCTGCTGAACAGGAGGGTGTCAGCCTGATGACACTCATGCAATCAGCATCAGCGAGTGGAAGGTGGGATTGCCAGAGGGTCCAGCCCACTCAAATCTGGACACGAGAAAAAAAACCAAAAATCATTATTTCTAGTGAAATCTTTTACTGCTCCTACTGCAGCTCTGAAATGAGCTGCTTGGAAAGGTGGTGGAACTTCCATCCTCTGAGGTCTCTGGGACCCTACCAAACAAAGGCACGGTTGACTGGCCTGCAGGTTGGCAATAGCTGAGTGTGAGGTGTGAGTGACAGGTTGGATGACAACCTTCAGGAGTCCCTTTCATTTCTATAATTTGAGTATCTTCCCACCTGATTCATGCCTCCCATACTCTGCTTCTACAGCCAATTATGTAGTTTAACTTTCTTTGGTCAACATTCATTACACCTACCCCATCCTCACTGGCAGCAGACGTCAGCAGAGAAGAGATCGTCCTTTGTAACAGCTGAAATGAGAAAATTAACAGGTTCTGTCCATGGCAAAAAATCTTGCAGGTTAAAACAGTCACGTTAAACAAAGATTAATGATTTTAATATAGAATGGTTTTATGTCTCTGGTCAAGAAAGCAGAGGAGAAGTGGCACAAAAGCTGTTCAGAATGGGAGGCTAAAAATACATGTTCCTTTTAGGCTGTGGAGATTGAGGTTTCCCAGTTGCCTGACCCATCAGGGCCTTCAGCTGGAGCATAAAACAGTTTGGAAACCTCAGGGTGAACTCGATGACTCTATTATTTGTGTAAGGTCTGGGAACTGGATTCTTAGTCCAATGAAAAACAAGTCCAGTATCAGATTAAATTATGGGATACTCCTGCATGTGTTAATTTTTCTTCTGACAGGGCTGTTTATAGAAGTGTGGCTTAGAGGGTGTATGTATCTAGTCTCTCCATGCCCAATCTGCCACAGCTTATTTTATGCCATACCTTTACTTTCACTACACTTTGAGATCGGGATGGACAATTCAAGAAGATCTCCAGCTGCATTTTCAAAACTGGTGAAATGACAACTTCGGAGCACTGGTTGCAGTATAGTAATCCTCTGAAACGTGCAAATAATGATGGGAAAACACAGAGAAATGTAAAGGTTGTCAGTCATAAAAACAAAACACACAAAACCCCAGCTACTCTGCTGGGAGACATCTAGTAGAAAAGCCCTGGTAGGTTTAGTTGATAATAGCAAAAAGAGCTCTTCTGTAGGTAGAGATAAGCAGTTCTCCTAAACTCTTCTACCAAAAGGATCTTCCTCTTACAGGTTTTGGCAACATTGGGGCAGATTGATACTTACAGTCACCTCACTGAAGCAAATATTTAATCTAATAACCTTCTAGAAGTTATAGCAAAAGAGAATTTGTAGTATAGATTTGGCCCAAGTGACTTAATTCATTTGGGCCTTTGTTCAGCAAACATTCCAACATTTGCAGCACACACTTCAGTCACATGCATAAAATTAAGCTAAGCCTTAAGTGCTTGCTGGAATAAAGTTCTCCAAATGCAGCAAAAGTGTCCTTCCCAGTACAGAGATTTTTTTTTAATTGAACTGTACTATGTGAACATATACACAACCTTATTTTTTTTTGTGATAGTAGAATATAGGGCAACTTTCTTTAATTTCAGCTTTTTTCCCCTGGACACTGCACATGATGAGGCATAAGTGGTAAAGCTTCTCATATTTAGGAAAATATTTTCTATTTCAATGGGATCAAACCCACCCAACTTCTCCTTATACTTTTTTGTAAGCTTTTCCAGTAGAAAGAACCCACCCTTCCTTCTTTTTACACTCTGACTACGCTCTTATCCTCTTGTGTTTTTATCCCACCACGCATTTCAGACTCTGCAAGAGCAAGCTGGCTAAGCAGCTGAAGGGGAGGCTTCCCAAGAGCATGCCAGTGCTGATGCAGATTTAGCAGTTCAGGTGTTAACAGGTCCTGTAAGATCAGTCTTCACATTTGGGACAGTTGTATTGTTCCAGATCCTTTTTAGAAAGGTTACAAATTTAATAAGTCTGAAGCAATTCTCTTCCACACCTACCTAAATTACAGCTCAGATCACAGTTCAGTATAAAACTGAGGCGAACCAGTGGTATACAGGGTAACAAGGTAGAGAAAAAGGAGCTTAAAATCAGACCTGTGATTTATGTGGGTGTTTATTAAAATTAATATAATGCAGTGGGCTATAAAATCTCCATCTGCAATACTTTAAGATTAGTTTGAAAAAAAAAATGTGATAAGTGCAAATTAAAACCATTTCATATCTACTTGTATCTTTCTTAATAAATTAATCCAACCTTGCAGGTTTTATCAGTTCATCAGCAATAAAAATACTACGTCTTAGCTCTAGGAAGGAACAAAGTGCAGCCTGTGCCTGCAGGAATCATTGCATCACCTACTGCTGTTATGGCTACATCTGCAGAACACCTGGAGTGCTCTGGAGCATGCTGACTCTCACCTGTCCTGAGGACGCAGTTCCAACTTTCCATTGCCACATCTGTCACATGTAGGCCAGGAGAAAGCAGTGCCCTCATTAACTCCAACAACAGTACCTGCAGAAGGTGAAATTCTTACAAAATAGTAATGGTAAGGGAGCTAACACAGCCACTCTTGGCTTCACAGCAGGGCTGACCTTCTCTGACTCTCATTTGAAGAATAAGACGCGTTGGAGCAAACATCAGCTCTTGCAGCAATGTCACTCCCTTTCTCCTTTGTCCCTCCAACAAGAGATGACAACATGGCAGTGTGTTACATTCTAAAATACCAGAAGGTAGATAATTGATAACTAACTTTCCAAACAGGTTCAGTTCTTTTGGGTTGGGTTTTATTGTTTTTCTGACTTGTTTTTGATTGTTTTATTTCTGGTCCTCTGCTGTTTTCTTGGGAATAAATAGCTATAAAAAGCACACGGTCAGATAGCTTGATATCGATATTCAGGAAACACAAACCAGTGAGAAGGCCCAATCCCTTTTGAAAACAACAACACAGATTAAATTCCATTAACAATGGAGTTATTCTTCATTTATACCGATTTAAGAGAGATTAGATCTGGCCCACAGATTTAAGTGTGTGCCTAAGAAGGGAATGCCAAAGATACTTTGGACTAATATAAAGGGCCGTGCTAGCTTTGGCAAGAAAAAATATATTCAGAGCTTTATGAGAAGCCAATAAAGAGTGTATTATGCTTTATGGTAACGATATGCTGAAATTATGAGCATTATTTATGGAGAAAATACTTCTAAGTATTTTGAACTGTACAAAGTGGATCACCTGCAAGAATGAAATTACACTAAAATAAACCCTCAATGGTACAACAGAAGTAGAGACTAAAAGTTCCAGCTCCTATTGAGCAAGAATCTCACACTTTTATAGCACATTCAATGAAAGAAACCCTTGGAGACAAGGGAGCATTTACACTGTCTGTAAAACGGGATTAATCCCTTCCTTTCCTGGTTCTCCTGGGACAAGGACGGACAGGAAGGAGGGAGCTACATACAAACAACAACACCGTCATTTTCTCTGGGAATTCAAAGCAGGGCAAGTCTGAAGGAATTGCAAGGAATGCAAAGAAGGGCTGAAGTTTAAAGGTAACACTTTGGTTGAAACACCAAAAGAAGAAATTTGTTTTGTTTTGGTTGGTTGGGATTTTTTGTTTGTTTTGGTTTGGTTTTTTTGTTTTCTTTTTTTCCAATCACCCTAATTAGTGGACAGGAAGGGGAAAAGTTCAGTCAAAAAGAGAAACCTAGGTAAGCTGACTGACCCCATTTTCTTCACACTTTTAAAAAAGTAAAAAGAAAACTAAAAAAAAAGTTTTCTGAAAAGGAAACTGAAAAAACCCCACCCCTGAGTAAGGGCCGAAATATGAAATTATCCAATGGCAAAATGCAAAGGCTGGTAGTGAGTCATATACTAGGCTAATAGCATTAATCAAGTAATATTCCCACATAACATATGTGGTATGGACTAACTAGAACTTGCTCATAAGCATGGTTAAGAGGAAAAACAGTTCTGTGCAGTACAAACTGCCAACTTACAAGTCATCCTGACCGCCACTATACAGCAGAAAGAGGTTAGAAATCCCTCTGCAATGCACAGTGATGAGAAAACAGATTTATTAACTCTGAGCTCACAGGTGAGAACCACATCATCTTCAAAAGAATAAACTTCCCAGTAGAGAGCAACCACAGGTTTTCGCTCATCTGTTGAAGAGCGACACAATCCATTCCAGAGCTGATATGGCCACAACTCTCTGAAACAAGGATTTCTGACAAACTCTGTGGATCTGCTCTGATTGCAACATTACCCTTTTAAAGCTGGGCCAGCCATTCAGTTGTACCAGGCTGCTCAGGGCCCAGCTTTGAGCAGGAGTTAGGTCTGGAGGAACTCCGGAGGCTCCTTCCAACCTAACTGACCCTATTTATATATGTTTCAAAAACCAACCAATCCACCAAAAACCCAGCAGGCAGCATGGCCTGCGACCCTCCCCAGTCTGACACCGTGACCAATTGCTGTGTCTGTGGGTGGGGACTGAATGACGACCTGCATTTTTCACTGATTAAAAAGAAGACTTTCTAGGCAAGGTTGAGCCTGCTGAACCCCTGAGAGCCAGGAGAAGCAGCCATGACTGCAAATGAACAGGAAGGAGCACTACTTCAAGAAAGGGTAGAGCAAAGCCTTTTGCGGCTTTTTTGAGTGTTAGGTGAGAGGAGACCCATGTACAGCAGACGTAGGTGACCAAAAGTACAGGAAATGAAAGGAGGACACAGAAAAAGGATGAATGAGGTAATACTCCTTCTCACTGAGACAGACTAACAACTCTGATTCAAGAGACAGAGAGAATTTTAGAGATGATGTATTTTCCTTCATAAGTTATTCTGCTGAATACTTATTCTCCCCCCCAAAAAGCAGAGTTAATGGTATTAAACTTCTTCAGTAGAAAGATGTAGGCAACAACTGAACTGAATTCCAAAACATTGGATAAATATCTTAAATAAATCATTTTAGTTACGTGTAGAAGTGAGAGTTATCATCTGTATATGGCATTAGCATAGGTATGAAGAAGACACTTTCCAGCAGTACAAATGTGTGGGAACATACTGATAACAACTGCCCTGGACAAATTTCAGAGGAAGCAAGACAAAGTTGTAGGAATAATTTCTCCTTTTGTCATTCTTCCATCTGTAACACAGAACAGGAAAAGCATGACACGTCTCATGTGTGTAAAGTACGTACTTGTTTACACAACAGATCACAAAGGTGTCTTTTCTTTGTTCTACTGGAAAAAGAAAGGACAGAGGAATGTTTGCTTTATCCCACTGTGCACACTGTCAATGGAACAAAAGCAGACAGGCACTTTTCATACTTAGGTATAAAAATGAGACTGCAGAAATGATAACTCTTACTGTAACTATTGGAGCAGTTAAAAAAAAAAGCGAAAAGTATTTCACACCCAGTGACAGAAACATCTTTCAAGCCACTCACAATATCAGTGTGAGACACACGTAGGAAACAAGGCTTTGAGTTAAGTGCCTCTGGTTGTGCTTGTTTTTCATGATGCATTGTTAGAGTTCAAGATTTGTCACTGGAAGGTGCTCATTTATTAATCACAGAAGCATTGCTAACTTGAGGCTCCACTGTAAGAGAAGGTATGTCTAATAACAGCTTTACGTGGTTTCAAACTGTCTTTTCAATGCATCACGTTATAGCTGGAAGGATTCATCTGCAACCATTATTAGCTGTTACTTTAAAGTTCATTACAAAGGCTCCAGTGAATGCTTGAAGGTGCAAATGTAAACCAGTACCAAGAACTTTCTACAAGGGCTACTGGAATTATACGAGTAAAACCAAGAGAGGAAATTGCCTTTAAAAGCCAAAAGTTACCGGGCTTTTAAGGACTTTTCCCTATAGGCACTCTACAACTGGGAGGTTTAGAAGCTGACTGGGCAAAGCATCAGAGAATACACAGTAGGAAATGCTTCTGCATGATTAGGAAATGTTAGAAAATACATTGTAAGAAATCCTTCTGCATGGTTAGTGGTAGGACTGAAATATTAGACAAAGCAATGATCCAAAGTGGATGGTGAGCAAATATTGGGCAAGCTGTACTAGATGACTATGGTGAAATATTAAATTGCTCCACTGCAGCAAAGCTCCAGGGAAATCGGGCACTAACTCTTACCATGCAGGATCTGGCCAACATATCTTATCCATCTGCCTACAAAATACTGGTATACCTTACCGCTGCCAGTATCAACAAGGCTGGTGTGAACAGAAGGCTACTGAAAGAAGAGAGCGAAGGAAGGAATGTAATACAACAGATTGTGCATCAAACATTTATTCTGGGGTATGAGTGAGTGGGAGCAGACCTTGGCCGGCAAAAGGCAAACAGAGCCCACAAAGAAGTATAAAACCTTGAATATCCCAGTGACCTACAGCAATACTGTGCTTTTTTTACCTCTCCACACTGTTCATGCAAGAAATCAATATGAAGACACAAAAGATTAAAGTTAGCACAAATAATTAAGCACATTAATTTCAGGAAAGGCCATACAAACCTCTTACAGCACAAATGGAGTTGGCCTGAGTTGTAGAATCCAGCTCATCGAGTCTGACAGGGCCAGTCAGCTCACTGAGGTCAGCACCGGCAGCCGAGCACAAAAGAGGCTTTTGTAATAAGAGAACAGTACGTTCAACACAAATAATCCTACCTGCCAACAGAGACATTTCAGCTCAGTACAGTAACAAGGAAAAAGGTGACCATGTTAATTGTCACTGCCAGTGAAGACAACGATCTCAGCCAGCTACTAAACAGATGGATTGACTCCATCAAGTTTTCTCAATGACAAAATATTTTGCTTTCAGCGATACACGCATCACGCTCTCGTTACGCTCTGCACCTCCCAGGGAAAATACTCATTTCAAAAATTTGAACATGGCAGCAGAGAGTCTGATTCCATCTGCACTGCACTGCACTGCACCACGCTCCCTGCAAGCACAACGTTACCCTTTGCAATAAGCTAGGTATATTATATGGATATATATCTCTATATATGAATTATTGGAGAATAAATCTTATGAAGAGCGATTGAAGGAGCTGGGACTGTTTAGCTTGAGGAAGAGGAGGCTGAGGGGAGACCTCATCACTCTCTACAACTGCTTGAAAGGGCATTGTAGGGAGGTTGGTGCTGGTCTCTTCTCACAGGCAATTAGCAACAGAACAAGAGGGAATGGCTGCAAGCTGCAGCAGGGTAGGGTTAGGCTGGACATGAGGAAAAAATTCTTCACAGAAAGAGTGGTCAGTCAGTGGAATGGGCTGCCCAGGGAGGTGGTGGAGTCACCATCCCTGACTGTGTTTCAGAGTCGTTTAGATGTGGTGTTGAGGGATATGGTGTAGGGGAGAACTTTGTAGAGTAGGGCTGATGGTTGGCCTTGATGATCCCAAGGGTCTCTTCCAACCTAAATGATTCTATGAATCTATAAGCTGGGGCACCCTATCAGGTGGGCTTACTTTGTGCTGAAGATTGCAAAGAGTAGGTGCATGCAATGCTTTATCCTCCAGGGCACAGACTGCTGCTGCTTCCAGTCCACTCACATTTTGGAAGTAACTGAAGGTGTGAGATGAGAGCTACGTATGCAGGCACCATATAAAACCCTGCCTGAACCTCAAAAAAGAGCAACTAAAAATGAACGTAAAGTGAACTACCATTAGATGATCTGTAGGGTGGCAAAGGCTCACAGCTAAGGCAGTGCATGAGAGTTTGTAGAACTCCTGTATTTATTGACAGGCAAGTCTATTTTGCTCCTTTTGGAGGTCAATAAAACAAGTTTCTGCAAGAATATAAAACCAAATAAAACCAAGTTCCTTAATATTTTTGACTCTTCTGCAAACTAGCACATTTGATTACCGTTGGTCATTAGACTCGACTGTCACCAGGGAAGACTGACGGTAACACTGGTGGACGTACCACAGGATCACTGAATTTCTCATTTTTTCTTTGGAGATCAAGCAAAAATAATTAAAAAAAAAACCTTACAGGAAAGCTCTAATTACAACCCCTTCCCAATTTGTCGTCCCAAACTTGCAATTGTCTCTTATTCATCTGAGAGTGGAAGTCTCAGTAGGTCACATATTGCAATGTCAGAGGGTAAGACCCTACTCCTGTTTGGTTCCAACTGCTTCAAAGCCTTGTGTGACGCTTACCGTTCCCCCGCAGCGCATCCTTGAAGAAGACAAGCTGTGAGGCATCGCCGAGGGCTGCTGTGGTTTCCGAACTGAGAACGCACGATGCCGCGACTGACACAGCAACAACTTTTGGGGTGATAGCAGCCACATTTTGCAACGTGGAGTCAGTCACAAACAACCAAATCTCTCCTTGATTTAGAGGAACACTGTGTTTTGTCTATGATTTAAAAAAAAAAAACAAATATGCAAAATTGGAATGCAGTTGTTCATTTTTAATAGAAGGAAAGACTGAAACATCCTCCTATTTAAATACCTAATAAAACTTGCAGCAGTTATTGCATATAGGGCTCACACAGGATAATGAAACAAAGCTTTATTGGAATTTTTATTATTCCTTATTGCAGATACAAACACCACTGCCTTAAATTAACCTTCTGGGGCTGACCCACTGGCACCTTGGCTTTACCTCTATCAGCTCTCATGCTTCCTCAAACATTACTCACTTGGACTGTACTACTGATTTGAAAATACATTTTATTTTAAAAATATTATATATGTATTATATATTGTATGTTTATATACATATGATTTATATATACAAAAGTTAACTGGCTGTTTTTCTAAGCAAAGAATTATGTATTTTTTGTCTTTAAAAAAAATAATGAAAGGCTAATGCTATTACTACTGTTATTCCTGTGTGAGCAAATTTTCCAAGCACGGTTATCTGATTCCAAAGAGCACCAGTCCTTGGCTAATAGCTACTGTTCAGTCCTTGGTTAATAACTACCGCAGGTTACAAAGCTGGAATTTTTTCTTTCTATTGAACAAACATCTCTCTTTGAATGATGCACAGAAATAGGAAAGTAGATAACTCATAAGAAAGAGACACAGGAGTCTGCAATGCCAATGGAAGCTTTCTGCCTAAGACAGGTATTTTTATAAATACTATGGTATGACTAAATCAAGGTATATCACAACTACTGATGTCATAAGGAAAACACCTACATCTCCTCTCAGCCTTCATATCTGAAAATAAGTATCACAAAATCAGTAGTACTTTTAAAATTTTTCACACTGGGATGATGAACACGACAGACTAAGGAGACATCACACACACATCGGTTCTTATTCCAGAGTCACTAACAAAACCAGATGGGTTGCAATTTGACAATCCATGCTTTTCTTCTTTGTTTTTTAACACAGCTTTTATAGTATCTGTGTGTGTATGTGAATTTTCCCATGCTTTAGAAAAAATGTTTAACAACAAAACGTATTTCACATTTGCTAGTTCAAGCAACTCGCAAAATTTTAAGATTCTAATATTTGAAGGCATTTAACTAAGATTACATTACTTTCTTAATTAAAAAGGGCTTTTGCTACTATTTTAAATTAGTCTGTTTATTAAAAATTTATAGTTAAAACACTGAAATGAAAATTAAATACTACAATGATTGGAGAGACACATGTCTCATAACTACTTTATTCTGGAAGTTGCATGTCTCTAGTATAAGGTAATACAACAAGAACCCCAACTTTTAATCTTCAGTTGAATTCAAACCTTGAAACAGTTGAGCACACTAAAATTAACTTTTGGTTCATGCTAGCAGCTCTTGGAACAAATGCAGTAGCTGTAAATAATGCTGGGAAAACTTGTAACTCAGATATTAAAGTTATGCCTTTATACAATATATGCTGCCTGTTGCATTGACGTCATTTCTTTGCCTAGTAACTACCTACATTTGAGTACCCCCCCTGCGCAGATAGCGCTAGGACAGCTTCAAAGAGAGCATTTTTACAGCCATCCCATGAGAACACATTAAAAGCTGGCTTTCAGAGGAATTATCCAAAAAGTAAATAATAATAACAGCAAAAATCACAAGTTAGTATAAAATCATCATTTTGCTATGTGTGACAATTTGTTCTGAACAGAGAGGACACAACAGACAAATAGCAGCAGGATTGAGTTACAAGGAAGGACAGCTCCTTAACCACAGATGGAATATATTTCCTCATATTCCTTCTGCACCACAGTACAGATTCTGGGTAATAATAAAAGCATATTTCCATTTGTCCTTCACACAAATGAAGTATCTCAGAATAATACCAATACTATTTTTTAAAATGCATTTGAATTAGCTCACAGAGCAGATTGCCTAATGATAACAAATCTGCAAAGTAAACCAAATCACAGTCCCTTCCTCACTTATTATGGCTTGATGGTTTTGCCTGTGAAGGATACGTCCTCTTGGCAAAGGCAACCACAGTAAACAAGCTGCTGTTCGTGACCTTCTCCTGGGAGGATTAGGCAAGCAATATTCTAACAGCAGGTTACAGGGGTTAGGCAAGCAATACACTCACACCTTCACACTCCTGGAGCAGTTATCCAGAAGCATTATCCAGCAGTTAATCAAGAAGAAATCATAGACCTTTCTTCTATTGCTTTTCCAACGTTACTTTCAAAAAATTCACAAGCACTCAAGTTGTTCACTTATGAAAATTTAGTGTTTGCAGTTCAGTGAACAAATAGCCATTAAAAGCCAGCTAACTAACCTTCTAGTAGCAAGAAGAAATCATAGACCTTTTTTGTCTGCTAGACAGGCTTCTATTCTTCAAAATCACATCTGCTCCTGCATCTTTCATCTTTTCTCTAATTTAGTGATGAAGTGCTTCTAACAAGAATTCTGATGACCCACAGCATCTCAGATGTAGACATTCCTGAATGTTTGCCTAGGATACCACTAGGCTCTTTATTTTA
>VZTM01031393.1:55801-65999 GCA_013400555.1 Jacana jacana
GCTACAACGTTCATTGCAGCCATCGATCTGAAAATAGCACAAAACCAGGGAATGAGACAAACGTGATATCAGAAATCCAGTGGTACAAAGTATTTGTTTTCCAAGTTGTAAAGCAGATTACCTGAAGAATTTCCTTCAGGCCACGAACAGCTGGTGGCTGGTACAAATTAGAAATCTGTTCTTCCTCATCCACTTCCACATGTATTTCACCAGACCGAACAGTAAGAATATAACAAAAGCTCGGAGGAGGAAGATTAGTTGTCATCTATTAAAAAAGTAAGGAAGAAAAACGTGACCTAAAAAAAAGTCCCTTTAATATGGCCAGTTGGGTTTTACAATAATGGCCAAAACAAACCACGCAATTTACATTTTAAGAGGCATGGGAAAACAGGATTATATGGTTAATAACAACTCTCTGAAATAGAAGTTGAATTAATAAACTGACATTCACAAGTTATAAGTGAAATCAGCTTGTGCTTATCATTCTTTCCATAATCTGACATTGATCCTCATCACAAAACAGGGCATGACTTTGCACCCTTGGCAAACACTGCGACTCGTTCAAGGCGCTTGTTGTTATTTTTGCATTTTTTCATTTCATGGTAGGAGTGTCCCGATGTCCTGAGTTATTTTTTTATTATTTTTTTTAAATGTCCATAACTTTTCCGAGATTTGGGGACTTTTGCATGTGGGTGGGTTTTTGTGATAGTAAACAGCTGACAAACTTTTAAAGATGCCAAATTAAATCCAGGACAGCACAAGGAGATAATGAAGAACAGGAACACAACAGCTACAAGAAACTGCTCTTTTTGTGCTATGCCAGTTTTTTCTTCCCCCCTTTAAAAAGTACCATGACATAACAATTTTATCAATCACCACTTAAAGAGGTCCCAAACTAGAAAGGCTTGTCAGGAAAAAAAGGACAATGCTAGAAAATAAGTTTCATTTTGGATATGGTAAAATGTTCTTCTAGCAATGTTTGTTGTTAATAAAACATTTCATTTAATAAAAGAAATATGAATCTATTAAATACAGCTGCCCACCCATTAAAAAAAAAAATCTGCAGAAGGAGAAAAAAAAAAGCAAAAGACATCGACTCCATTTCTGTTTGCCCNACTCCAATTCTGTTTGCCCCTGACAGCCCCAAAGAAGGTATCTGAATGTACATACGACTCAAAAGAAATAAGTTCCAGAGATTTCTCCCCAACAATATTATCAGCATGCTGGCAATATTATTTATGTACCTATGTATAAAACTGCTTCCACAAAACTGCTCATAAAACTCAATGGTTTGTATAAAGAAAAATATACATCTCAACTGAAAAAACTCCACTCAGCCAAAACCTCCAGCAGTAGAACGGAGGTCTTGATGCCCCCATGGAATGAATTAGTATTTCANTCAACTGAAAAAACTCCACTCAGCCAAAACCTCCAGCAGTAGAACGGAGGTCTTGATGCCCCCATGGAATGAATTAGTATTTCAAGCCCATGACAGAAGTGCAAATGACATGATTATGGAACGTCATCTCCATTTTTAGGTTGCTAATAAAATAGAGAAAATGAAGAGCAAATGAGAGTCATAACAATGCTAAACAGCATTTAAGAGCTTTGCTCTATCCATGGATATTCCCATTCTGTTGTCCACAGTATTTTGATGCACAAAACAATCCATTCCTCTGAGACTTCCAAAATGTCTAGATGAAAGGAACAGTCAGGGAAAGAACAGCCATTTCCCTCAGTTTTGGTCTTGGTTTTATATACAGCCAAGGTCTGAACTCTTCATTCCTCAACACAGACCCCTGCACAATGCAAACAATACTCTACATTGCAGAGAAAAGATTATCAGACTTTAGAAATAACTAGTGATATCCACTTTTAATGTCCCTTGGTTTGAAACGTTTATTTTCAGTTTTTAATTATTTTCGAGAATTTGCATCCTGACTCACTCCTCCAAGGTCTAACACAGATTTTTAATACCCCAAATTTCCTCCCCAAAGAACAGCTATACAAGAACAGCAGTCAGCACATCCACTTGGTTATTCAGAAGATTATCAAATGATCTTGTATTACTAAAATGACATTTGATATAAAAAAACTCTTTTTCAATTACAAAAGCTAATTAAAGGAAAATTAAAGATGCAGTTTCAGATTTGCAAATGTATAGTAGCATACTTTAAATTCCTTTTAATGCCATTTTAATACCTCCTCATCCCCTAAAATCACAGAAACATTCATTCCTTCTTAGGAGATGATTTTTGTGCTCAACTTTTGACTATATTCATACGAGACAAGAATCAGTCAAAAACATTCCAGCAGACAGTCTGTCCTCACAAAATTTAATGTTCAAGAAAGTGCTTTTGAATCTAAGGCTGAAAAGTGTTTCAAAGAATGAGTTAATATCCCTGTATATGGGTTTCTCACCTGGCTCCATGCTATTTAACACCTCTTTCCTCCTACAAGGAGACAAATAATCTGTCTGGACCTCCTACCATTCTAGCTCTAGAGGATTAAAAATGGGTTAATTGAAACATTTTGGAAAGATGCTGCTGGTCCAGAGGGCTTCAGGTTAGCCTAGGAGGTTGCCAGAACCATTAAGACAAAACTCAGTAGCTAAAGACAGAGAGAGAGAATCTGATTCCCAAAGTAAACATGATTACACTACCAACAAAAATAGTAGTTGTGAGTGAAAAAGTACATTTCTGAAATAATACTTACCATTTCAGAGTCTTGACTTTGTCCAGGAACTTTTACAGGCACTACTGGAGGCCACAGACTGTCTATCAGACTAAAGAGTCCTAATGCCCTTCAAAAAGACCAATAAAATCAGGTTTAAGATGTTTTCCAGTGTTATATGTTATATTAAAAAAAGATTAAGAAATATAATTTAAACCATTGCATGATTATGAAAACAATTTTAAATCACATTTGTTTTCTGGAAGCTGCATTTGATTTGGTCTAATGAAATCTCCATCTCTGCTGCTTCGGGGTGGAGAGGGAGTGAAGGGATGTATTGCATTCAGCGACAAGCAAGTCATAATTAATCCTTTGCCATGAACAGCCTGCTACATGACAAAATTCAGAGGAACCGGGGTAAATACTAGCTTGTGAAGGACACAGATACCAGCACAACTTCTTTCATAAAAAAGCTTTTAACTATTTTAACTGATTACAGAAAATAATCAAGTTTTGCTTCTAACATTGTCATACATTGTTTTTCTCTAACAGCTGATTGTGGCTGCTTTCAGGAAAATCAGCAATTAGCAGATATGGAGAAACAGGCAAGATTTTGTTATCTGAGGTAGATGTGCAGGGGATGTCCCCTTCCTACACAGCGGCTGGTTTAGTTATGGGTGTTATTTATTTATTTGTTTGTTTTGCCAGTTTCCCACTTTTCATTTAGAAACAAATATGACATCAGCAGCCCAGCACATTAAGGTAAAAAGTTGCAGGCTCGTTAGCTTTAGCATGCAAAGCTCTACAGCAGCCGCCTTGTCAGTCCACATGGCATCCTTGCAGGACAGGCAGGAACCTTCGAGGGAGAGGCCAAGAAAACAGCTGAGGGAGGGGAAATAGCTACAGATAACCAACTTGAAGAGGCATGCATTTTGGAGTTAAAGCTCTCAGTTATCTCGTCCTAGTCCTCCACTCTGCGTAGCTGAAGCACAGAGATCTGGATTTTAACCCCATGGTGTCTCCAAGAAAAAAATGTCTGTTCCCTCCAATTAAGAAAGCTGCCATTTCTGCAACAGCTCTGAAAACATTGTCTAAAAGTTACTAGAAGTAATATTAGCTTCTAAACTCAACTGTTTAGAAGAAGGAAAAGGCATACAGGGCTGAAGCATGTTGAAATATGCTGTTTCTCTTCAGGGGGGCAGGGAAACTCTCCTTTAAAGTTCTGCTTTTAGCTCACTTCTGCTAAAACTTATTTATTGCTGTATTTCTCTAGTCCTTCTCTGGATCCCTAAGTGTCTAGGTGTCTATAGGCAGTGAGTTTCTTCCTATGTTTTTCATAAAGCACTAGGCACTACCTGTGATTCAGTGTTAATAGTGATGCCTTTGGACCAGCAATGTAATAAGTTTTATAGATGTAAATCTCAGAGTGGATCTTGTGGAATAAAGCTTGTGGCTCATGATTCAGGTAGCAAGCTTGCAGAGTAAAGACGATGATGCTGTCTGTATTTGTGTTCTCCACACTAACGAATAGATCTGAAACACAAATGTGCTGCTCTTCTACAAAAATGAACTTCCTGACTTAGAGGGCATCATTGTCTAGTCTGTAAAAGGAGAAGGCTGAGCTCAGAAGCTGGGGGGGGTTTGGGGTTGTGTTTTGGTTTTAGCAGTGAGAGCATGTAGAGTAGGGCTGATGGTTGGACTTGATGATCCCAAGGGTCTCTTCCAACCTATATGATTCTATGATTACAACATACAAAGCAATGCTTCTGGGGTATTAAAAAAGACTTTACAGCAAATTGATCACTTCTTGAGTCTTGGATCAGGGTGACATTTTGTCCCGTATCATACAGAGCAATTTCCTCTCTACAGCCACAGGAGGACCAGTATCCAGTGGAACAAGCTGGTGTTGCTAACTGGGACATGAAAAAGGAGAGTTACAAAAAGAGACAACTCAGCAGTTAGACAAGTGGCCTTCCTCACTCGACATGCAGCACGAGGGCAAGGGCAGAGCACGGGGACAAACGTGCCACAAACCCTGCACGTTTGTGTGTGTGTTTGCAGACACAGACCACCTATTTATCAATTTATAGCAAATGAATTGTTGCATGCAGGTATAATCACATCTCCACACAGACTGTACATTGATCCCTCAGCTGTACTTTTAAGCTTGCACAAGGGACATGAAGTTGTCCCTTCTTTAGCTCTCTTCCAGCTTGCTACCCGTATCAAAATAACTAATACATACACTACATTTTATTCAATTACTTGTGGTCTTTTGGAGGTCAATCTACTGCTTGAACTAGGAGCACTTATTTATTAGTAAATGACAGTATTAGGTAACAAAGAGGCAGAGAAGCAGCACTGTGTAAAGAGCATCTCCTGACTATCTTGACCCCATCCTTTTCTTTGACACAAAGGGCAGGGACATTTGCCACCTGAAGCATTTGCAAGTCCCATATCACATCCTGCCAGGATCCTTCTCAAAGGGGATGTTCTCTCCTGGATCTGTCCCTGTATCAGTCATTGTCCCTGGTGAGGAGCTCCCCTCTTGCCCTACACATTTATATGCCTCCAAGAAAATTAAGTCTTTACATTTGTGGATTTTGACTTAGGAGAAGGGGGAGCAAGGGGGGCAACAACAGTGGAGAAATGGGAAGACATTGTGTCCTACTCTGTAGAAAATCACAACCCTCACAGAAAGAATAAAATTCATTCTCTTTATTGGCCAAGCATCACTCAAATCCCACTTCAATCTGACTTGAACAATGGGTGTATTTTATCCAATATGGGCTATCCGTCTTCATCTACAGAGTCAGGACAAGAGATGAACAGCTGTCTCTGTGCTACAGTGAAGGGGCAATGGTTATCCCCCATGTGCACAAAGAGACTTTCTGGCTACAGAAGGCAAAAACTTTAAAATTTTGCTCTGAGTGTAATTATTAGTCACTATTAAAAAAAAAATCACAAAAGGACAGACTTCTAAAAAAGTACAGTAAGAAATGAAATAGCCTCAAGGATAAAAAAATGTAAAGTATTTTTAATAATATTTTTTTAATTTCAGAGGTAAGGACTCTGTTGTAACATTTTAAAACTTGTATTAAAAAAAAAAAAAAAGACTGAATCCATACCAGGAGGACAGGAATCATCTATCAGACTCTAAATGACAAATTCAACCCCCTACTCTCATGCTAACTTGAAATCTGTGTTTGGTAAAAATTGTTTTGTCCCATACTAAATATGCAGCTGTCCACCAGCATAGCAAGGTCACCAGTAACTGTAATGGAGCATTGTAGTGTAGACTTCTACAGAAGTATGAACGTAGAACAGGCACTCCTCTACATACAGGTACTACTCTCTTCTGAAAACCCACATCTTCAAGCTTTGCTTACATATAATGATATTTTATATATGTGTGTCTGCATGTGCATACATACACACAAACATATATATGGATACACAATATGCAAAATAACTCTTTTTAGTATCCTTAACTTTTTTGTTAGCCAATAGTGCTGAAAAGGCATCCCTCACAACATAAATTTTGCTTGCTGAACTTTGCTATGTCTTTTCTGTATACCCATAAAAGCAAACCGCCTGCTGCGTACCCAGACAACAGTCAGAGAATTTTAAAGATTTTATACTCTTAAACAGGCTAAATACATGTCTGAGAAAATGCAAAACATCCATGCAATACATGCAGAAATTAATCCTGACCTATTTAACACATTGTCTTAAACTACTTATGGTTGGACTCGATGATCCCAAGGGTCTCCTCCAACCTAAATGATTCTGTGATTCTACTCCACAGAACAATAATTGGAAGACAGTGAGCAATAATAATAAAATAGAATTTACTTCTTCCTTCCCACAGTTCTTGCCACGAATAATGACTGTGCTGCCCTGTACAGAAGCTGCTTGCATTTGCTTCACCGTACCGCCTTCCTTCTCAGTTTTACAGCTCAGCAGGAAACAGAAGTCACCTTCTGCTTCTTACCTTCCTTGCTTGTTTAGCCCTTCACTAGAATGTCAAACGGCAGACATTCACATGGCCACACATGCCTATGCATGTATGCTCTGTGATTTTTGATAAAAACATACATTTTAAAGAGAAAAGCCACTGTAATTATGTTTAGACCCAGTAAAGTGATAAACCGTATCTACAGTCTCTGAACATCTACTCTGATCCTATGGAAATGTCATTCCTACATGCTATTCTACACAAATCAAACAACTTCACATCTTGATTTTTCAAAAGTGTATTTCACTGACTCTGCTCTGACAACTTATTTCATAACTTAACAAGAAAATGTTGTCTATTTCCCTCACAAGCATGAAGTTTCATCTACTGTTCTGGTCCAAGAACTTTGTGTGTGACGTGCCTGATTCAACTTCTAACATTACAGCTTATTGTTTGGGGGATTTTTCAATTTTAATGATACCACAGATTCAGGGGAAACCTACTACAGGGAGAAAATATCAGCAATATGAAAGACAGTGGAAGGAAAACAATGGCCATAACTAGGAAGAGAAGACAGACAGCCTAAGGTTGACGGTAGGGGACAGGAAGAAAGATGCTAAGATTCTCCTCCAATGTCTTCCACAGCTTCGCTCTGGGGAGTCAAGACTTGGCACTTCTCTGCTTCCTCCTATCCTACTCTCCCAATTTTAGTCTAAAAGAAAACAGTTTTCTTTTGGCAGTACAAGTCTCAATTATTAAGAACTCAGAAATAAAGCAATTCCTGGCCCTCTGTGAAACATCTCCTTGCTCCAAACTAACAAGAAATTTGGTAATAATCACCTAGACTGCATAAGCTTCAACTATCAAAAGACAAGCAATCCAAATATAGAGCTGATACTGTGAGCTAGCTCTCCCTTTGACCTATCAAGATCTTGCAGTGCACAAGCCATGCAACACCACATTTTTTGACTTGAGTAGTAAAAGCAACAAAGTCATAAAGTAAAAACCTGAGCCTACCAAGCCAGCATCTCAGTCAAAATACAAAGCAGGAGAAAGGGTTGCCGGCTTTTTTCCCCCTAAGCTTTGTGTAAATATATGAAA
Organism: Jacana jacana; assembly: GCA_013400555.1. NCBI lineage: Eukaryota > Metazoa > Chordata > Aves > Charadriiformes > Jacanidae > Jacana > Jacana jacana. The sequence goes on from VZTM01031393.1 coordinate 63,534, forward strand.
TTGTTTTGTTGAATAGCTTATTTACGTACTTTAATAACTCAATCTTCTATAGTACATTAGAAGTTACACTTAATCATTAAAACACTGAAATTATCATATAAAAGTACTTTTGCTTCAATATGGACACGCCTATATTACTCTCCAATAGTGGTTACTAAACAGATTCATGACAGAAGCACTGAAGACACAAGCAGCAGTCATGCTTAGCGAAGAGAATAAAACTCAGGATAAAAAGTTAATTTCTGATACATAAGCAGTAATCCATAATTATAATAAGATGCAAATATTCAAAACTTTAATGATATTACTTATATTATGCTTTAAATGGAACTTGACTTTTAACCACAGCAATTACCAAAGTGTTTGAGGATCTCAAAACCTCAGAGACGTGGGTGGCTCTTTTAGATGGCAGTCTCTTTGGAGGAGGGAAAACCAAAGGAAGGAAGTTATGACTTCCTTGCTCTGCAGAGGGTTCTTACTATTACATTTCCTGTCAACGTCTAGCAGTTGAAACACTTTCTTCTGTATCAGTTAGCAGTGGTCCTCTCTTCTGAATGTACAGCAAAAAGAGAAGTGTGAAGAGCAGAGGAAAAAGGAGGGAGACAGAGGCCAGAGAAGTGTGAGACTAAATAAAGAGAAAAAAAGAAGAAAGCCCTCAGGCACAATAATGACCAGCACTACAGACTGGGGAAAATACAGAGAGATTTCATGTTTCAGTGCCTTAGATGCGAAAGTTTAAAAATGACAAACAACAGAAACCAACTTCATTTGGAAATGGAGTAATTTCTCAGTGAAATGTAACATTTGTTGGTGACCTCAACATTCAGCCCCTCCTTACTTTAGAGGAAAATGCAACAAAGAGTACAGCAAAGCATTATGGAACAACCTGCCACGAATTAAAGGTTGGGTCATGTGCCAAAGCTTATGAGCTGATGTATTTCACCCTATCCAACCTAAGTGTGGATTTTAGCGCTATCCATGCAACAATTGCATCTTCTTTTGGAACTTGTTAACCATTTTCAATTTAGGGACAAAATTGGTACTGACACCCTGTGTTAACTATGCATTACCTTAAAGCATTTCTTCCCACCCTTCTCCACTTTTAAATTGGTGACATCTTTCTGTTCTGCTAAACAGAAACTCTTCACAGTTCTACCCTATAAGAAAGCATAGAGAGAAGGAGGAGGTAGGCCTGCTACACTCAGCAGTAAAAAAGTTGGTGCTTGGCAAAAGACACAAATGGTCAAAATCCAAATTATTATTCTGCGTGGAACTTTGTGAGACTGACATATGAGGGAGTGGGAGGACAAAAGAGAGCACATAGACCTCCAAGGAGCCAACACCACCACCAGCAGATCAATGAACATTTTTGTCTTCTCTCTTTAAACCAACATAACTTTCTTTTCTGCTGATACTAAGCGTGCAGTTCAGGGAACAGCTGTAGGAAGGCTAGGAGACAAGTATGAATGAGAGGGTGAAGAGAAAAGGTGTCAAGGAATGGTTACTGAACCACATCTGTGCTGTTAATTCAGCTGCTACAGTACTGGTTCCTACCTTGATCAACAGCTTTGTGAAGAGAACTGCTGAAACAAGACACTGGACAAGTCAGGGCAACTTTGCTGTGACTCAGCCATGCCCATCTGTGTTACAAGATTGCCAGTAAGTGGACTGCAAAGCCAAACACCACTTCCTCTCCTGGACTACAAACCGAACGATTCTTTTCCAGGGATGGATTTGGGGAGTATGTTTTACATGGGGTGTGGGACTTGTTTTGAAAACCACCTAAGTGAACCAAACACCTTCAAATGACCTAGCTCTAGACCCTAGTACTTGTTAAAGCATATGGTATTCAAAGACAATTTTTAACACTAACAGCATTTCTATGAATGTAAGGTTACTATCATACTGATTTTTCACATGTCTGATCTTGGTCAAGACAGGTCATGGTTGTGTATGTTCTTACCCCACGTTTCTTTTGGAACACAAGTGTTTTCTTACTGGCAGAAGAAATGGATTTAGTTTCTTTAGCACATGTTACAGTACAGGTCTATTCCAAAAGAACAGATCAGGTTTACAGCCAGGTTTTTGCCTGGATTTAAATACCTTTTATTATAGGTTTTTAGTCCTTGAAATGCAACTTCACCTTATGACAGTGATTTTAAAATTGCATGTAGTGGAATGATGTTAAATAGTACTTTAAATTAAATACTTGATGGTAAGGATGGATGATAGCATGGAACATTTTTTGAACAATAACTGTGGTCCATTGATTGAAAACCTCTTGTATCTGTTATATGAAAATCTCCTCTGTCTCACTAAAGGACTGAGGAGGCTCTCTGTCTCTATAAGAGAGATTACAATTCATGTGACTGCAGGACAACATGCACATTTGGGATCTTATTAGCCTTTCCTGGCTTTCTCCAGATCATGTGCTTCAAAGGCACAAAAAGAAAAGTCATGACTTTT
>VZTM01031395.1:0-14097 GCA_013400555.1 Jacana jacana
CATGAGCCAGAAATGTGCCCTTGTGCAAAGAAAGCTAATAATATTCTGTGCATCAGGAAGAGTGCTGTCAGCAGATCAAGAGAGTGACCCTTCCATTCTATTTACAACTGGTGAGGCTACACCTGGAGTGCTGTGTCCAGTCCTGGGCTTGCCAGTGCAACAAAGATACAGACATACTGGTGAGAGTCCAGCAAAGAGGCACAAAGATGATGAAGGGACTGAAGCCTCTCTCATACGATGAAAGGCTGAGAGGGCTGGAGGGTTTGACAACATGATCTCCAGAGTTCCCTTCCAACTTCAACCATTCTATGGTTCTGTGAATTCATACTCAAAAGTGAAAGAGATGTATCCTGGAAGAAGGTATTCAGTGTTATTATTTCAGTTGTTCATGTGTACAAAGTTGACCTTATATATTACAGATTAAAAACTGTATCCTTATCCAGATAATAGAGATAAATGTGATAAAACCACCTAGATGTGGTAAACACACTTCCATTGTTTATAATTTGATTTTTTTAAAATAGAATTGTTCTCCTGTGGTACTGTAAAAATGTTACAGGGGAAGAATAGAATTCTGATACCTAATTTAAATAAGTGGATGACGTCCCTTTCCTTTGAAATCAGCATGGTACCCTTGTACTTTCTCTCTATACCCACTCTTTCTTCAAAATTAATGGCAACCTGAAGCATGACTATTTCTAATACTCACAAAGATAAAACAGGCAGTTCTTCTCTACCAACATAATTCAGAAACTAGCAATGAGTTCCATTTACAAAATTCAAACACAACATTTTTTATTCCTTTCTACCTGAAGATGTTCCCAGCAAGCTTTTGCTCTGTGTGCAGAATGCAGCATTTTGAAAGCAACACTTCTCATTTTGAAGTAGTTTTTCTAAATGCTCCTTATTCAAGTCGGTGAAGAAAGTAATAAAAGATTTATCAGCAAAGCAAGTACTGAAGTAAAGAATGAAGTATTATCATTCCACAAAAGTTTCCAGTTGTCTTCCATCACCTTATCTTTCAATACCTGATACTTTTTAGAAATCACTCATGACAGTAGCAAAACAGGCACAGGAATTTTAGACTCTCTCTGCAAAGACTAGAAGAAATCTGAATAGATGTGTAGTATGATGTGCTGGAGAGGCTGGGCAGGGGAAGAAGTGCAGGGATGAGCATCTGCACAAGGGGGATCACATTTCCTAAGAGAATATGAAAGAATATTCACTAGGGAACAAAGATGTGACATGAGTCTCTGCATGTTTTAGCAGATCTCCCTTTTCCCTTATTTCCTTTGTTGCTCTCTACCACCAGAAGTTACTGTGTATCACCAGCGTGTTGTTGCTGCAAGGAGGGATATTGAACTACAGAAAAATATCTGTGAAAGCGGCTTCATGGGTGTTCTAAAGCAGAAATACACTGTGAAGGTCTTTCACAGCTCTTTGTCTAATCTAATCCTTTAAAGACCTCTGGCAAAAGACATNGGGACAGTTTATTCTTACAACTCTTCTTCAAAATCTTCAATTTTTTTCCTCAGATATTGACATTTCTTTCCTTTTTTTTCCTATTAAGAAACATTTTTTAGGTTTTTCTTTGAAATGACAGGGCCTTAAATTTAGACTTTCTTTTTAAAAAAGAAGCAAAACTGAGACTGTCAGAAAACCAAACAACTCTGAGGGATTTGACTTCAAGAAAAATGCCAAATATCATGAAGCTGGTGATTAAAATTGCAAGAGCTGGCAGCATGACAATTGCAGGTGATGAATATGTATGCTAAGGCTTTCCAGACATAGTAATTAACAGATTGATGTGCCTGAATGCTGCATGCTACAAATTTAGAAGCAAGGGTAACTCTTTGGCTTTATGTTTTGTTCTGTACTGAACATCCTGCTGTACCTCAGAAAGCACATAGGAGTCACAGCTGAAAGCCACAGAAGACAAATGAGAGAGCAGACTTGTTTGAGCAGCACACCACCTTCAGCAGATGTACACAATATGAGCCCATGTATAATGTGATTTTTCCAACTGAAAGGAAGGCGTTTTAGATGTCATTGTGCATGGAAATGGTTTGTCTCAGCACTGTCTCCCGACATTTAGGGCAGACTTGCAGTGCTTACACCTAGCTGGTGTCTATATTTGGGTCTCTGCACTTCAAAACATGATACCCGTCTTGCATATATTCACCATATGTGCAAAAGCCACAGTTTAGGTATCTCCGACCAGAAGCAGTTCACCTCCCAGGAGCAGATATCTCCCTGTGGTTTCATGGCTGCTGTTTTATACTAGAGGTAACTTCCATAGTGAGAAAACAAGAAGTTACCTGAATTTCCAGGGCAGTGGTCCAGCTAGACCAAGATGCTCCCCTGTATAGGAGCAAAAGGGGATGCAATTCTGGGAAAGCATGGGGGACTGCTCAATTCCTTTCCCCTGACACTTGCCCAGGAGCCTGAATGGTTGTGCTGGGGATGTCAGAGCTACTTTCCTGCCTATTCACTTTGCCCATCTCTAGAGCCATGGTCCATGAATTTTTCTAGACCATTTTTAGACCTACTGCTGATATCTGCCTTCTGCAATCTCCACTGGCAGCAAATTCTCTATGCGGTTGTAAGGAAGTGTGTATCTTTTTAATCTGCTTAAACCAACCTCCTGCTAGTTTTGATGTGTCCCCCTTGCTACAGTGGGTGGTAAATAACAGATCTGCAGTCACTAATACTGCTCTGAAAAAAACCCAAACAAACCAGATATGCTGGTATAAAATACATATTGAGCTTGACACTGGGTTTGGAGACAACAGAAGTGGAAGAAATAGGAGAAGAGGGATTTTGGGGAAACTCCTACATTAACTAGTGTAAAGTAGATACCATGGAAATTCCAGCAGATAGCGAGCTAGGTGAGATAGCAAGGAATACATAGAGAATTATCAAGGCTGCATAGGAAGCTCAGTAGAGGTTGCATTGGTGGCTAGACAGGGGACAGCTGGACTTCAGTTTGAACTAGGGACAATTTTCCATTAATACCCTACCTCCTGCTTTCCACTGCTTCCAGGATCTGGTATCGATGGGCACACTGAGATATGCATAAGACAGAGAGCTTATGCTATGTCAGGCACCAGCTACAGTCTGCATAAAATGGCCCTTGAGCACAAACTGAGAAAGGAACAAACAACAGTGCTTTCTGTTTGGGTTTGCCTTACAATACTTTAACTGGACCATGCTGCAGGTGACATTGTGTAGACTTAACCACACGATGATCAAGAATTATTCATTTTATTGGGAATGGGGAATACTCTTAAATTTCAAATCTTTAAGGTTTAGAGTCCAATTATTTTTGGCAAAGAAGATTGATAGTGAATGAGTTGTGTCTGTCAGCTCTCAAATTAACAGTCTCCCAGATCTTGTTCTTTTGAAGACACATTAACATTAAGACAAGAAGAAAATAGAAAAAAATCTACCCCTACAGAGTCATATTTTACTCAAGCAAAGTCACAGAGAAGATTCAAACAGCTCATTGTGTTTGATTGAATAAATGAAATATGTAGATGAAAGAAGATGCAGAAGCTTTTGATCCCTTTCATATGCTTTTGCTTGGGGGGTTAAGAATTGGGACGTAAGATGATTTCAATGTACCTCTGTCTCTGCTTTAGCAGAAATGGGTTTCTGTACTAGGGACAACCAGAGGAAAATGTCATCTTATGTTTAGCATCAAATGGAGGCACACAGGATGTGTAAATATGCCAGAGAAATGCATATTGGATTTTCATCAGCTCTTCCATTTGAAAATAAGCACAAGATGTCAACTGAAAGTGTAGTCTGATGCTGTGGAGTAATTAAGAAACTCATAGTGTTGTTTATGGCCATTAGATAGTCAACTGAGTTATGAATGAAGGGTGGTTTCTTTTTAAGATAAGAATGAGCAAAGTTCACTGTGTCCAAAGTGGACAAAAGGAAATCAAGTCCACCGGAAAGGCCATATGAATCTCGTGAGGGCTTTAGATTTGTTCTCTGTGGCACATATAATTCCCTGTATTGGCTGGTAATTTATTAATATTTCCATAATACGTGTATTGCATTGTATTATATTATCGGGGGTGGGGGGTGGGGGTGTTAAGTAAAGAAAAATAAATCTGATGTCAATATTCTGTTGTTTTTTGTTTCTCCTGATATTAATAAATTATTATTATTATTATTTGGCTAACATCCTGAAGATGTTGTAAAAGAAAAGGAGCTTCATGAGAAAAGGATAATTGGGTTTATGAAGTTTAGCAGAACGAGTACTCTCAAAAGATAGAAATAGTACATTTGCTCTTACCCGTATACTTCCATAAGGAAGTATCTCTTTGAGATAGCTCTGAAAATGGAAGAAGTACTCATAAGTGGTACCGGTCTTTGAACTGGGTGAGGAAAGCTCCCAGCTAAACTGACTTAAACATATGCTATTCCATGTTTATAAGAATAAAATGTTTCCATTTAAGGAAGGGACCACTTCTGTGACTGTGATCCCCTTCTAAGTACATCTGTAATGTACAAACCCACCCCTGTTTTCAAGGCTTTTTCTTTTCCAAACTATGTGGCATATTGCAGAATATTCTAAACAAACATGCATTGAATATTGCCATATTTTTAGTGGAAAGCAACTGCCACGTTTCTTGCTTCTTTTTTTTGTGATGCAGTAGCATAAATCTGGCCATATCTAGCTTTCCAGATCAACTAGTAACAGCTTGGCAAAAAAACTTGTTAAGACATTAACTTGGTTTGATCTTGGTTCTATTATCTTTTAATCTGACTAAAGAAAGTGATCTGCACAATCTTGAAAGATTTATATATTAGCTTCTCTATGTTGTTGCAATGAAAATGAAAATTAATGTAATCTACAGGACTTGAGCCTTTTCTTAGCAATTGTTTAGTCAGTGCACGCTAATGCACCCTCCTCATTTATTTACCTGAAATACCTTGCTGGGGTGGGGCTGGGGGGGGAAAGTGGCAGAGACAAAGCATCAGGTTTTCAGACTGCCCTTACAGATTTCACAAATGCAGCAGGAGCTGCAGGTGTTCTTTGAGTTAAATTTCATGTCATTGATCTAATGAGAACATTGCTCTGTATCAGCTGGAAAAAGCAAACAAGCCCCGACTAGGAATCTCACCTTTGAGCTAGAAATAACTCTCACTCTGAAGCCCACAGAGATTTTTCCAGGATTGTGCACCTCTTTTGAAAATTCACATTTTCAGGACAGAAGATTTTGAAAAGCCACATCCCTGCTGCTAGTAGCATCAGTCTCAGGAATTCCCTCCTGGCCCCCAGAAAATATGGCATGGACACACTGGACACCAACACTCCTAAACATTCAGAAGGATCCTTGGCTCTGTCTGGTTAATCTTTGTGCCCTTTTGTAACACGTCTGCTGGCACAATGCATCCATCATACAGCCTCTCTCATGGGGTATGCATCCCCGTAGCTGCTTCCCAAGAATGATGCTGCACCCTGCTGCCAATGCCACTCCCGCTATGGTTCTGGCCACTGAGTTTGATGCTTCTGTCCAAGCCACCCTAGACTCCTTAACTCGTTAGAGGTGGCCTGGATAACACTTCCAGATAATGCCTTCAGAATTTTAAGTAATAGAGGAGATGGGAACAAAATGGAAGAATGAAATGTAATGGTATGATAAGCAGGAAGAACAGTGAGGTATACTGTCCCCCAACAGTGTCCATTATTTATGAGCTTGCATTTTGCTGAAATGTGTAACTGGATTGTGGTTTTCTTCCCCCTGACTATTTACTGTAGCATTTTGATTTGCTGATCATCCAACCAAACCCTCAAGTCAAATCCCATATAAGGCCCCACATGAGAAGTTACAACATCTGAAATGGGTGCAAATATTCCCCTATTGCTAAATTGAAGGCTGCACTTGCTGCTGACACAAACATCAAAGCAATAAATACAAACAGGCCAGTGAGAATTATACATAGGGTAATAGGTTTTTCACACTGCATTACTGAAAAAGAAGAGTAGATTGCCTGCTACACAGGACATTAATTCTTTAGCTATAGCTTGAGCAGTGTGCAAAGTTTAAATTTATTTGTCCCAGAAGTATCTCAGAAGAACAGTCACTTTACAGGATATTTCATTCTTATTTACTTATTAAATGATACACCTCATAGCACTCATTTGTTGATCTATTTCTCTACTTTCCACTGCATGTGTCACTCTATTATCTGGACTTTTGCTGTCTCTCTGTATTTTTATACAACAAGGTACCATTTGCGCTGGATGGATTTCAGTAGTTTAGTGCCTGTTTGCCTTCCCTGGCTTCCATTGAGTCCTGGTAGTGGAATACCCTTGGAAATGTTCTACACTGTGACTACAGTTTTGATTGAACATGGGAAATGGATCAGTCAGTCTCATTTACAGAATACTCTAATATCTTCGGAATGTCTTTGAAGAATCAAGCACTTGAGTCCAGAGTCTCCAGAATATTGAGAGAGTTGAGTTAATCTTGAGTCCAGTGTCTAATATTTCTGTCCTGCTAACAAAGAGTATCCATGCTTTTTAATTCTTTTGCTTTCCTTCTTCAGCTTCCAACTACAGCTTCCCAGAAAAACTGCTTGCCACGAGGGTGACATACAGTATCATGTGCATGTATCCGCATCATCAGGTTTTGTGTTGAGGTCCTTGCATCATGCTGAGACTTCAGTTTTTGGAGTATCTTCCCACTTTTCCTCTGCTGCCTCTCACTAAACACTTTGGAAACCTTGTCCTCCATGACCATGGTATATTCCCACAATGCTGTACAGCTGGGTTTGAGGAATTTCTGAGAAATACTTCTGCCCTACTTAGACCATCCTTCATTTATGCAATAGGACTGATCTCATGGCTCTAGTGGCCATAGTCTACTTTTCCATAACATGGGTGGGGCGGGGGGAGGCGGGGAGAGGAAATCCTCTTTCCTAATCTCACTATAATTAGGATGCTCTAGTGTTGAACTGGATGGAGTTCAGAGCTAGAATTACCATTTTGCTTCTGAGAAATGTTTGCTATTGAAAGTTAGAACATCTCAGTTTTCCATCTGAAAAGTTCATATTTCTCATATGGCTGGTGGTTTAAAACTGAACAGGAAATGAAGGACTTGGTTAGAACTTAGTGTAAATTTCCATTCCTTCGTGTGCTTCTGAACAACGTTTTCAACTTTCTAACATTCGAGGCTATGTTCAGATTGTGATCCAGCATTATGAGCAGTTGGCATAAGCTGACTGTATCTTCCCTGGTTACCTAAAGCAAGCTGTCCAGTTTTATGGCTGCTCTTTATTTATGGTTGCTCTGTGTGTAAGCATAAAAACATTGCTTGATCTTTGTAGTTAATATTGTAGCACATGGAGGCAGCCAAAGTATTTTGGACTGAACCTTGCATTTAAATTTTTAAAGAACATTGATCTTCAGGATTTCAGAGATGCCAGTGGGTGAAATAATCATCTCAGTGCTGGATGGCTCTACAAAAGTAGAGAAGGCTGAGGTGAGCAGGACTCGGTGTGAGAGCTCTCCCTGTGCTCAGGAAGGAAGACCCTGTGCAGCACTACATGTGATTTCCTGCAACAATGGGGCCATAACTCCACGCTGACTAGAATTTCACTTAAAAATGAACTCCAGTGCTGTGTGTGTTTGTGTATTTATATATGAATACAAAACCACTTTTGATAATTATATATTTGATTATACCCTTTCTGTATACACAGTGATAATGGACTCAATCTGAGCTAAATATTTCCCCCCTGCTCAGAAGTTAGAGGTTTGGGAATTATACAGGATGACCATTTTCCTCTGATAGCTCCATCTATACTTCCTATAGCATGCTGTTTTCACTCAAATGCCCTCCCTCAGCTTCTCTTTCCTGTCACCTTCAGTCAAGGACACATGGGGTAGGGCGGCATCAAGGAAACTCAATGTGCCACACTTGTAGGAAATGGGCTGTATCAAGAGGATGCACTGGCCAGGGGCAATCAGTGAGGAGGAAGAAGTGTTTGTGAGGGGGAGAACTCAGCAAATTTTGGGCAACTCTGGGGATAAAATGGTCAAAATATATAGTCAAGTGAGCATGAGAACTCGATGCTCATTAGTACTTTTAAAATTATCACTTGTGACTGTGGATCAAAATTCAGTTCTGTATGAAACATGATTCTCTTCTGTCTCCAAACCCAGCATCTATACAGATGTGACAGGAGCAGGAGGTCCTACAAAGCTTTTCTTGGAAGTTACTTGTACAGTAGCCATGCTCTGAGGGGTTCATTCAAGCTCAGAGTGTTCATTACACTGTACCCTGTATAAATTTCCTGTCTCACAGTCCCTGCCCTAAAGGACTTAGCTGTAGGGGTAATTCAAGTAGTCAACTCAAAATGAAATGTAGTCTAAGGGCACGGTGCCAGCTTTGAAGAGCTAAATCAAAATCAACTATCTCCTTCTCTTTTGCTAAGTCAGGTCAGATCAGCTTGTGTTGGTTCCAGTCCTGATATCAGGGGAAACAACTAGCAGGGACAGGTGAACTTTAAAAACAAGGAGGTAACTTCTATGTAGATTTTCCTTTTTTGTAATGTGACTGACAGAAAATAGACAATTCTGTACGAACTTGTTTCCAGCTTCAATGCTCTTCAAAGATTTCTGCAAGACAAGCAAATTATTGAGAAATATTCTCTCATTCTCACAACTGAATTTGCCTTGCACAGAACAATTCCTTGTTGGAAGGAACAGTTAAGTAGATCCCCTTTAGAGGAAGCTAAAGTTTGGCCCACTGACGTGGCTGTTCCAGAAACTCCACAGCTGCAGGAGAACACAGCAGAGTTAACATATATATGAAGTTCTCTAAACTACCTTTGACAAGGATGTATCTGGGTTACCAGAGAATAGCTGGGTTCCATTTGACACTGGGTAAGGATAGAGGCATACGAAGAGCCCTATGATCACAAGAAGTTTCTTCTGACCATCAGGGAAACAGTTGTCTCATCAGTCTTCCAGGAATATCTAGAGAGTAATGCCAAAGGGAGAGTCTTAGCTTGCGTGTGCCTTCTATCCTGTAAGCAAGGAAACAGGGCTGCTGCCAAAGACATTTTGTAGGAACAAAATAAAAAGGAAGTTTAGGAAGACATCCAATAACTTATTGAAGTTCGGAGGGGGAAAGGCAAAAGCATCAGTAATAAAAATATGTAAGTCTCTTGACAGTGTTTGTTTAGTGATTTTCAGCATTTAATAACAATGAATATTGATTAACTAATGAATAAAATTTATTAAGCAGACATAGTCAAGTTAATTAAATTTTATTATTTGAGTAAGGAATTGGATATTAAAAATTCAAGTCTTCTGCCAGTACTGGCCCCACAGAGTATAATAGGGAAACAACCAGTGCCCCTATAAGCAACTCATGTTTTCATCCCATCTCTAGTCCTAACATGTACAGAACAGGATAGGAAGGACAGTAATAGATGTTCCATTTCCTCTGGAGATCATATAAGAATTACAGCAGATGCCAGCATGGAATGGAAGTAGGTGATAAATAAGGCCCTAGAAACTGAGTAATAAAAAACCATAAAATCCTCATTTTCACTATTCACCAAAAGTGTTGATTACTCTCTACAAAGGCAAAAGTGTAATAATTTGACATTTTCACTGTTAATGAAAAATCTTGCAAAGCAGGACTATAATGTTATATAGCCATATAAAGAAATTAAGCTATGCATTAGTAATTTAGGGCATTTTCTAGCAGTCCTCCAGTATGATCTCCCAAAATGTCGTGTATATAGATCCCTTGCTCAGCTCTTGGATCTGTACATAGTTGCTCCATCTTCAACGTCTGGTGTGAATGTGGCATCACAGGAAGAGAAAACAGTGTTTTTCTATGCTGTTGTACAAAAAAGCCATCAGGGCTTTCTTCTATACCCCAGGGCTTTCCTTGATGGATACTGTGTTGACACACATTGCAGTACCACCGCAATGCTTAAATGATAGTCAGTTTTCCAAGTGAGGTTACTATTACAGCTGTAGCAGCCAGAATACCCATTTTGAGCCTGACCCCCTGTTTCCCACCATACATTCTCCCTGGGTATCTGAGACAGTGTCACCTGCATGGCCCACCCCATTCCACAGTGAAGAAGGCAAAGGACTGAAGGCAGGTTGTGCTCAAGGCAGAGCAGAATAGTGTGAAGTGTGCTGATGCTTGTGAGGGTGCTGCCCAGAGCAGAAGGTCAGATATTTCAAGGAAACGGTACCAAAGCATTAGGGGCCCCAGGCTCAGACATCAGCAGAGCTTTGGGTGCACACCACTACTGCAGAGTAAGCTGTGGAAGGCAACTAGACCTCCACCTCCTCCCAAAGACATATCCCCTGGGCCAGACAGAAGGTGGGTTGCAACTGAAGCAGTGCTTCTGCCATGGGATGTGGGACCAGGGCCATACACTGCCTTGGTGGACATTTAGAGTTTTATTCACACCTAGCCTGTGTCTTTAGGGGAAGTAAAGTATTTTCTATAAGATGCTGAATCACTCATGTGTGTCTTGGATAAAAGTAGAACTAAACTCCCATGCAGAGCACGGTGCCACACTGTACCTCATGTGTCTGAGAAACAGTTGAACCCAGGAGAACTTGTGGTTTGCTGCAACCACTTAGAAAAAGACATACAGAAAACATAAGGGGAAGGATTACGTTGGGGTATGGTAAGAAAAAGCAGAACATAATTCAACCATGCGAATTTTTCCCCTGAGCCTTTTCCACTCTTGTCTTCTGTACATAGATAGATGGCTAAATAAATAAATAATCTTTCTTTCCTCCTCCAAGTTTTGCTTGACAGCTCTGGGGGCTGGGGATTGGGTTTGAACTGATGCAGATGTGTGCATCTGGCATACAGCTTTTTCTACTTTCTTTGTTTTTAAAGTCTCTGACACCTTCAAAAACAGACCCTTAAGGCAGATCAAGTTTTTCATTCTCTATTTTGGTATTTATAGGTTCCCTATTATTATTCAATACTGACACCACAAAAGTCTGTGACAGCCATAAATGGGACCCTAGGCCTCCTGTGCTGAGACCTACATAAACATAACTTGTACAGTAACAAGTAACTGTATTTTTTTTTCTCCATTTTCTAAAATTTGTTTAAATGTACATATGCAGGGAAAACATATGTAATAGCACATGCAAGTCCTGACAGTCACGCAGATGGTCTAACCCAGCTTCAAGGGCCATTTGTATGAACATTTTTAAGTTGAATTAGAGCCATGGCAAAAAAAACCAGAATGGGAATAATTAAATATATACGTACATATTTAAGTGGATAATTACCTATACCTCAGAACCTCATGTCTCCCTCCCTTACCCTAGACAACCTGTGGATAGTCACACAGTCAAAAGGACAGATTTGGATCTGCTGTTGCTGCAAGCAGTTCACAGTATTCATTCTTTAGTCCTGTTTGATGCACTGCCTGATCACCGTGCATGTCCTAGAAAACTGTGATGTGCTCTCCTCGAGGTCATGCAGTGTCCCACGCAATGCTATCTGCTCCTATCAAAATGATTATTATATTATCCTCTCCCTGCCCAAGCACCTTTCTTCTCCATTTTGTGAAAATCCTGAATCCCAGGACCTGGAAGAGGTTTACACAAGGACCACATCCACATGACATATCCCACATTGGTGCCAGCATGGAGCTGGCACTATCCAGCCAGCACCAAAATGCTCTCTCTTTGGAGCCCGTGATGGTGGGAACAGGCTTTTCAGTGGAGAACCAGTACAGCGTTGTAAAGTCTACAGTGGGCATGGCTGTGACAGAAGCACACAAAGCCGTCAATGAGACCGTTCAAAACTAATCCACATAAACAACCCACCAGGGTCATGCAGACCTTTGTCCAGCACAGACCCCACAGACTGAGCCAGGGCTGTTGATGGAATCTTTGTCTTTCCCTTATTCTCCCTGTGAAGCTTCCACCTCTCCATCTCCTGCTACATTTTCTTTTGTCATTATGAATAAACAATATTTTTAGGACCAGGTTTATAAAAGGGTTTCAGCCCAGGATTTATTCATTTATTTATTTATTTATTTNTCTTTCTTACTCTTCCTGTTATTCAGCCAGAGAGCAGAAAAATTGTGGCTGGTTTGGGGGATTGTTTGAGGGTCTAAATGCTGCTTGGGATAGAATTAGTGGATCATGACAAATGGAATAAGGCAAATGTAGCACAGTCTTTTTCCTGCAATTCATGGGGAGAGAGACACACCTGGAGGAGACTGTTCACCAGAGCTCTGTTTGGGGTTTTGGGAGAGAATGAAGTGGAATCAGGAAATGGACAAATGGTTGCTTAAGTGTAGGTGAACACTTCAGTGTCCAAGTGTGTGAACTAGCTGCATTTTAGTTGTCGGGGTATATATAGCCTATTAAGATATGTTTGAGAGTTAATCAAGCATAAATATCATTTTTCTATGAGCTCATTCTGAAGATTTTTATTCCTCCTCATTGAATTTTTTTTTTCCTGCTATTACTATGCCCCGTGGGAGGCAAAACATCTTGTAGAAATATTGAGACTCTTAAGCGTTTATGGGAAATCCAAATTGATGTTCTGATATGGATGATTCCCAGACGGGGTGAAAGGATGTCCCCACCTAATACCTGCTGACCAGCCTTATGGCACGTACTTTTGCTGGTCCAGTGAGAAGTGGTCCATGTAATGCAAAAACTATTAGCACGTCTACCAATACTGGGAATTATCACCAGAGGAATTTAGGGCTTTAGGGTGTGAAAACTAAACTGGCTTCAGAGCCCTAAGTTACATAAGTAAATAGAAGAAAATTATATTGCTGAAGAAAAATTGGTGGTTTGGGATTTGATTGATTTTCATTTCATCACACATAGTTGAAGAATGTAAACCTTGAGTAGTTAGAATTGTTTTTCAAATTTCATTTGTCTTAAGTACTCTGCATTAAATTCCTGTAAACAAACCATGCACATTCAGAATGGATGTTTCTTCCTCTACCTTTTAGACTAGGCTGGTCCTTAACAAAAACTACAGAAAAAAACCCTGAATAAATTGGAAATTACTGAAGGTTGCTTTTTTTTTTTTTTCATGTTTTATTCAAACCTAGACCTACTTGCTGAGATCTGGGTGATTTTTGTTTGCTTGGTTGGTTTGGGGTTTTTTGGTTTTGTTTTTTGGCTGGTTCTGGTTTTGTTTAAAATTTTTTTTTTTTTAATTCTTTGTCTTAGACCTTTTCTACTTTTTATACAAATACATCTAAAAGCCATCTACACACATTTCACCATGATGATTTCACAAACAAAATGTTATATGTAATTTATGTCAGTTAGATTAGATATTTTAAAAAGGGTATGTGATGTTTGTTTTTGTATCCTGGCTGAACCACTGTGACTCTTGGAGAAAGTAAGACTAATCTCCACTGTGACTGTGAAATAACATTTTACTGGAGATACTTACATTAGTGTTGTTTCTTCTGCAGTTATTGAATTAGAATCATCCTGAAACTGAACCTAAAAGAGATGGCAGGCAGCTAAACAAAGCTATATAGAAATCTTGAATATTTCTAAAAGAGATAGATAGGGTATGTGATTTATCTGTTTCATCAGAACTCATAAAAATCAGCTCTAAAATAGCTTATTGCAAAAGCTAAGCTTTCCTCAATCCACTTTAGATAAAAGTTTGCTGTTGGTTTCTACCCTGTGCTTGCATTGAATACACAGAATACTTTGGGACTTAAAGACATTCTCCTATGAAACAAATCAGTTCACTGTCTTTCATTGCAGCCCTGGCTGCATCATCCTGTCTGATATATTTATAATATATATACTTATGCACATTGCTGTAATAACAAAAGAATTCCAACTTGAGTTAATTGCAAAGATGCTTAGCTTTTTCTTACCTTAATTCTATGTGCTTCATATGCTGATGAACATGCTGACATATTATTTAATCTATATTTAATCTATTTCGTATAAAATAGAATTCTGATATCAGATACAGCCCAGGGAAAGTATTTCTGACCCTTATCCCTCCTAGGTGGAGTTAATTCCAGGGGTGAAGAGAAACTCTATTAATCCCCCACTACTCATTTCTTCTCTCATTT
>VZTM01031409.1:2431-12871 GCA_013400555.1 Jacana jacana
AAAAAAAAAAAAAGGACAGAAAATTTCACTTGAGCAAATTCAACAAATCCTTACTAGCCTATTTGTATTTTATGGTAGTTTCCTTCAGCTTGAGAACTGAACAGTTTTGTGCTATGTGAAGAACTCATTGTAAGTCCCATGCTTCCAGCTGACAAAGGGAAGTTTCATATTTGTACAAATTATTGTATTTAATATTACCATACACAAACAGACAAAATTTCTTCCTTCTTGTTATTGACTTGCTTTGAGTTAATAGCTTGTATCTCTGATAAAGTGCATTCTCACCTCAGCATTTGAGCAAAAAAGGGTATATTATAAAGGGCATCTTCTCCCTCTGTTTGTGTGGAGTAAGTTCTCACAAATGTAACCTAGAGGTGGTTTTACTTATTTATTTAACTATTTTATTTATCTCTCTCATTGTTTTCTCACTATAGATCTACAAAGACAGAGAGAGAAAGGAGAGATTGAATGTAAATGTATATTACCTACACAGTGTTTGCTTAAAATCCATATGTATATAGTCTGCTTCTGCAATATTCCAACTGAATTCTATTCTTTTGAGGTATTTATAAACAAACAGCTTTCAAGAAAAAGCAAATATTTTGTAGCAACAATAGAAGATCTGGCATCTGCCCCAGAGAATTTGTGACCTCTTTTCACAGATTGTGTTATTAAAGGGAATCACTGTAACAGCATAACGGAAATTCAGTTCTATAGAAATAAATGCAGCAAATAATTGAGCATCATCTAGAGGAGAATATCCCATATCCCAGCCTTGAAAAAGAGGGGAGCACCAACAAAGATTCATCTGCTACTAGCTGTGGATAACATGGTATTAACCAGTGGCTAAGTGTGTATTTTAGGGTCTGTTGGTTGACTGTAGAGCACATAGCACAACTAGATACAAAAGGTTCTTTAAAATAAAAGACATTTAGCCCCCCTTGAAAGATAAGTACTAACCATGGACAGAACTAAATACCCTCAAATATACTCAATTATTTAATGTTACATTTTATCATAGAATCATAGAATGGTTAGAGTTGTAAGGGACCTTAAAGATCATCAAGTTCCAACATCCCTGCCATGGGCAGGGACACCTCCCACTAGACCATATTGCTCAAAGCCCCATCCATCCTGGCCTTAAGTACTTCCAGGGATGGGGTATCCACAACTTCCCTGGACAACCTGTTCCAGTGCCTCACCACCCTCACAGGAAAAAATGTCTTCCTAGTGTCTAATCTAAATCTCCCCTTTTTCAATTCAAAGCCATTACCCCTTGTCCTGTCACTTCACTTGCTGACAAAGAGTCCCTCTCCAGCTCTCCTGTAGGCTCCCTTCAGATATTGAAAGGCTGCTATAAGGTCTCCCCAGAGCCTTCTCTTCTCCAGGCTGAACAACCCCAGCTCCCTCTGCCAGTCTTCATAGGAGAGGTGCGCTAATCATTTTTGTGGCCCTCCACTGGACCCATTCCAACAGGCCCATGCCCTTCCTACGTTGAGGACTCCAAAGGTGGAATCTGTAGATATATATATCTGTAATATAAAAATATTCATTTGGACACTCTGCCAACCTTTGATTAATAAACGCAAAATCCTACCACTGTTTAATGTACTCTTGCTTGATGTTGATGGAGTTTTGTGAATGATTATCAGCTATCAGCCCGGTGTAATGAGTTAAATTATTGTTTTCATAGAGAATTTAGAAAGTGCAGATGCCCTCATGTCAGATGAGTTTTCCATTTCATTGTTTTACAGGGTGATGTCCTTTTTGTCATGGCTAAAAATAACACTAGAGTATCCTGAAAGCTCATATTCTGGTTTAATTTTTCCTTTCTTAATTTTCCAGGTATCTATCTCTATCTTTTTGAATGGGAGATGTGGATTTGGACTATCAGCTCTTTTGAAAATCTTTCAAATTTTAAGCTGAATAACATTACAGAAGGAACTGAGTTCAGTGCCATATAGGGCAATGAAATAAATTTAACTCAACAGATTTCTTCCATTTCATTTCATTTTTACCTCAGGGGTTTTAGGCTCCCATACTATAGTATTCTTAAATCATTATCTAACTTCCTAGCAATTCATGGAATCGTGGAATTTCAGGGTTGGAAGGGACTTCTAGAGATCATCTAGTCCAACTTCCCTGCTAAAGCAGGATTGCCCAGAGCACATCACTCAGGACTGCATCCAGGTGGGTCTTGAAGGTCTCCAGAGAAGGGGACTCCACAGCCTCCCTGGGCAGCCTGTTCCAGTGCTCTGGACATCCTGTGTTCCAGCTTGCACCTGTTGACCCTTGTTCTGTCACTGGGAAACCACTGAAAAGAGTCTGGCTCCATCCTCGTTCATCCCACCCTTTAGGTACTTGTAAATAGATACGGTGTCCCCTCAGCCTCAGCCTTAGGCAGCTGAAAAGAAAATAACCTATTCATAATGCAAGTAAGCTTAATCACTAACTTTTAGTATGTTAGTCAGTATGCTCTGTGATGTGTTCTAAAAGGATAAAGAACTGTTTGAAATAAAGGCAACCATCCCATCTCTCAAGGAACCCTTAAGTAATTTACTAGTAGTAATAATTTTATGAATCAGTTAGTGTTTTCCATCATCCAAATCACATTAACTCACTGTTATGAAAATGCTGTTGAGGTAAATAAGCATTTCCATCAATGTTGCCAGAAGATTATATAAATAAAACACATGGCAAATTGCTTTAGGAATTGTGGCTTCTGATACTATGCTCTGTCTTTCTGTCACAGTAAAGACTTCTCTGGATCTGTGCTTCCTTGCTTACTAGCACAGGAAGGCTTACCGACTATTGGCTTTGGTCATACTGGATAATGACAAGTATATACATAAGGTGAGTTGTCATAGAAAAATATTTAATAGTGCAAAAAATCGTGCAAAAAAGCCATAAGGATTTCACCTTTATCAGGATCCAAAGCAATAGTTATCTGCAAATTATAATAATAATTTAAATATTGGTTACTTTGCATTGTTTATACACTTATAGTAATGATACAACTGATAGAACTGTTAAGAGGATGAACCAGGGTTATTCACATTAGACTTTATGTAGAAGTTCAAATCCGAGCCAGGAATCCCCACAGAAGAGCAAAAGCAGTGGGCAGCATGGTCTTTTCCACAGAAAGTGTCTTAGCCTTAGTCTGAAAGAGGTTGCATGAACAGATGTGGCATGCATGAGAAAGGATGAAGGGTAAGGAAACCTACCCGTTGAGTTACTCATATGATTCTTACCTTAGGAATCTCATTACTCCCACTTCTAAGGTTGAGTATTATTCTCTACAATCCCTACCTATCCTTAGGAATCCTTGGTTTGCCCTCAGCCCTTTATAGGCTTCTTAGTAAACTAACTCCAACTGCTTTCCTCACCTCATATGGCTTCAAATCACTCAAATCACTAAAAATTATAACTTGGTGCTTTGATTTCTAATTTTACGTACACACAAGGCTTACTAAACTCTTTACCCCGCAGATACTGAGTTGTACATTTACAGCCTTTGAGACAGGCTGCATATTTACAGGGTGTGATTACTGTTTCTTTCCCTGAATATCTTTGTACTGAGTGCTTAGAAGTTTGCTGCTTACATGCTAGCTTTACTTGCTGTATTTATCCTCATAACTGGCAGCAAAAGTGTATTAAATAGGTGACTCAAAATGTATTGAATAACATTTTTAAAAATACCTTTGGTGGGCTTTGGATCAGGGATGAACTATTAAATTATAATGTCAACATCTAAAATTAAACATACATATTTGAAAGGAAATCATCTCTCATTTTGATGTAGCTGGTCTGCATTCATAGAAAGGTCCTGACTTAGCTAATTAGGAATATACTCTATTCAAATGCTGCTGAAGGAGACATATCTGAATATCACATTATATAAAAGGACTAATTATGTTTATTTTCTGTTAGTACATTCACTAGAGCTGAAGAAATTATCTCAACATTAGGCCATTTCCCTCACATTTTGACACTAGACAGAAGAAAGACATACAAGCCTATCTTACTTGGCTAAGTGCATAACAAGGACAGGAGGAGGTACCCGAACTTCCGTGACCTTTTTTTCTTTTCAGCCACAGAAGTCCTTTCCCAGTATCACACATAAGTGAGGGGAAACATTGGGGTTTTCAAGGACTGTGGCTTGCAAGATGAAAAAGGAAAACTGCTCTTCCAGGCACTTTCCCAAGCAAGCTCTGCTTTGCACCGCAACACTTTATGTAAGTAAGGACTACTGACAGACATGGTTTCCAGACACTACACTGCCAAGACCGTTGCTGACCTTTGGAAAGACACTATGAGGCACTGTCTGTCTCTAGAGCCATTGACATCAAGCTCATAAAAAGCAAGAGTAAGCATAACACCATGACCAGCAATAAGGTACAGATTTCTAGACGTGTGGCTTGAATCTTCTGTGAATCCTGAGGGACATTTGAGTTGGAGTTCAGGACACACAACATTTTATTTGCATGGAGCAAACCATGTTTCCTCCCACGGAATTATGACAGGGGATTTTTAAGAGGCTATTCTCAAATATTTTTTTTTTTTTAATGTCCACTTTTGAAGCATAAATGCACATAGAAGAGTCTAAAGAGAATCAAGAAGACAAATGTCTGTCCCAGGGGATAGAATTGCTGGGATTACTTTCCACCTTTATCGGAGGAAACAGAATTTCTGTATGTTTTGTAAAATTACATTGACTCATAGGGTCATTACCAGAGAGACTACTGTACAAAGTGGCATTTTTCATGCATATAAAGAGAAAGGTAACAATTTATATCTAACTGAATCCAACACATTCTGAAGAAGACTTACCAGGTCAACCGAGGATAATTTAATATTGTGACCAATACATTTTTCATGATAATACAAGCTAAAATAACTCATAATTCCTAAAGAAAATGAGAATTGTCCAAGGTTTAATACTATGGCATTCCTAAGATTTAAAAAAATCACAACCTACAACAAACTGGTATAATAACTGACCTATTGCATTTTCCAAAACTTTACCTAGGAATTTTGACAGATCTGTTAATTCCAATGCGATATCATAAAACCAGGGCTTAAATGGTGCTGGAAACACCTGCTGTAGCATGGTTTGTGGAGGTGGAGTCTGTTTTGCCCATCCAAAGCTGACTAAATTTTTCTGCTTGATTTTCTGTGATCAAGGAAGAATTATTTAACTTATGTATTGATTCCACACCTGCAGTTTTTGAAATCTTCTGCAGGACTGAGGGCATCCTACATGGGAACACAACTCACATTACTCTGAAGCTAAATGCCAACCAAGCCAGCCTCAGGACAGGGGCACGATTAACACATCAACATAACACATTAATTACATAGAATCATAGAATGGTTTGGGTTGGAAGGGATCTTAAAGATCATCTAGTTCCAACCCCCCTGCAGGGACACTTCCCTCTAGACCAACTTAATCAAAGCCCCATCTAACCTGGCCTTGAACAGGGACATGGATGGAGCATCCACAGCCACTCTGGGCAACCTGTTCCAGTGTCCCACCACCCTCACAGGAAAAAAATTCTTCCTAGTGTCTAATCTAAATATCCTCTCTTTCGGTTTAAAAATGTTACCTCTCATTCTATCACTCCACTCAGTGATAAAGAGTCCCTCCCCATGTCTTCTGTAAACCCCTTTCAGATACTGGAAGGCTGCTATAAGGTTTCCCTGGATGTTTCTCTTCTCCAGGCTGAACAACCCCAACTCTATCAGCCTGTCTTCACAGGAGTGGTGCTCCATTCTGTTAATCATTTTTGTGGCCCTCCTCTGGACCTGCTCCAACAGGCCCATGTCCTTTTTATGTTAAGTGTTCCAGAACTGGGCACAGTACTCCAGGTCAGGTCTCACAAGAGCAGAGTAGAGGGGCAGAATCTCCTCCCTCAACCTGCTGGTCACGCTTCTTTCAATGCAGCCCAAGGTAATTGTTCTGGACACAGCATCCTGCTGGCATGGATGTTTCTTTCATGTTTCTTTCAATCCTGAGCTGTGTGAATCATGATGGTGTGTTCACTTACCAATAGCTTGAGGCCATAATTTGTTGACACGGTACTTTGGAAGCACACACACCTTCTACCTCCTGAATTAATCTGTTTGCATTAGTTGTCATCAGGAATCACTCTCCAGCCTTGAGTCCAGTGGGATGTCATACTTTGTGTTTCTAAATGCAGAACATCTCAGTCAGCAGAAGACAGAGGCTTCACCTAAACTGCCTGTTAAGAATGGTTCCTTGTCCATGCTAACCTTTGGGCTGAGCCAGGGAATTGTGGGATACTGCTTGTTGTTATAGACCATAACTGTACCAGTGAGCATGGTAATGGTTGCACTATGTCTGGTTATACCCTGGCTCCTCTGCTCTGGGCTTGCCCTGGCAATTGCTAGTACAGACATAACTATAATTGATTGACAAGGTTTCATATGAGCTGAACTTGAGCTAAATAATTCTGACTGTCAGCAGGACTTATTCCAGTGTTGGAGCTTTATCACATGCCTTTCTGCTAGTTCAGAGCAAGTTAAACTGTGCTTGCAAAATAACATGCAAATATATTTTGCATGTTGGGTTATAACTGGGCCATTATATAACAATATCCTTATGATATAAGAAATTACATGTTCCAGAAGTTCCCGGGAGTTTTGCAGGAGTGGGAAAAAAGCACAACTTTGTAAAACACAGAATTTTACACAATGTACAGGTAGGTATTTGGGCAAATTGAACCAAGAAACTGCTGCTGATTGATATCTCTCTGATGCCTATAGCAGTGATTCTGTTCACTAAGATTGTCTGTGGAGGATGTCCCAAAGTATTAGTAATTCATACTGCTTTTTATCTATGTCTTTGCAGTGTTTGAACTGATGCTCCACTCAAATGTTTTCCTGTTAGAAGTCTGCAACAGAACTTCACACTTCTGTGCTTATAGCCAAGTTATACCCAAGACTCACTTCACAGTCAGTAGAGGAAAAAAAAAAAAAAAAAAGCCCTTCTAAGATTTGGTTAATTCTGTCCTCAATCAATGTCTGAAGCAGGTCAAACAATTGATTCCTAAAGCACCTGTTTCCTCCACTGGCTAAAAAAGGAGCTTACTTCAGAAGGTGAGTCATTTGCATTGTACATACCGAAAAGATGAGGTGAGTCTCAATGGACCTGTGCGGTCCATTCTCTGTGCTCATCTTTAACATTACCAACAAAAAAGGGCATTTGTACTATACACTAAGTCATAAATGATTTGGCCCACTGAAATGTTTTGCAAAAAAACCCAGACTTCAGAGCACAAACACTCAATGGCCTGTGAAGACCCACACACCTATTGAGGAATTTAGTACAAGCAAAATCATAAAATATGAAAATATTGATCAGCAGTAAGTAAAAAGACATTTGGAAGTCACACAAGGACTGAGAAACCCCAGGCTGGTATCACAGAAATGCAAAACATCAGCTTTGCGGACCATACAGGAGTTCAGACTTAGTGATCAGGCAATGTGACTAAGTGACCTGATTTCACAGTTTATAAAAAGTAATTTAGTTGAGTCAAAGTCCAAGTTGAGTGGTTTTGTTACCTTGTGGATCACAGCTCAGTAAATCATCACTCATGAGAGGTCCCTTAACCCTGAGCTGTATGGGATTTGAATCAGGTTTCAACCCTGAGGAAGGACTTCATTTCAAAGTGAATTCAAAACTCCCTTCTTTGCTCTGTTTTTGTCCTTGAGTGACAGACTGGGACAAGGCAGCTTTCCCTTTAGTGTAGTCCAGTCTAGTCCACTGAGCCCTACACTGCACCTAGCCTAGCATTGCTTCAACAACTCCAAGTGATTTGTGGTGCAACATGCAATATTTATCATGACAGAACTTCTTATAATACCCTTCCTGTGTTAAACCAGTATCTCTTCAACGCTTTCTGAGAAACACGAGGATGTCACATGTGGCTTTGCAAAACAAGACTTTTATGCACTTCCTTTATATGCATTGACATTTCTTGGAAAAGTCTGCCTCAAAATATCAAAGCTGGAGGACTGGAAACAACAGCTTAGGGGTTAAATTGCCAATGAGTTTAGGGCTCTGAGCCTGGAGAACAGAGAATTAGAGAATAGTCTAATTCCTTACGTTAGTTAAGTGGGGTTATCTGATTACATATCTCATTGATCCAAATAATAAAAACAATCTTAGAAAGACAGCAAATGTGATTCCACTATGCAAGAGTAAAACGGGCACTGCACCAGGTCTTATGACATAGTTTATATCAGAGACACTCGAATCATTAAAAGTTGGCTTATATGCTTTGGTAAAACTGAGGTTATACCATGACTTGGAGAAAGTTACCAAGATATTATTAAGACACCAGTATTATATTATCAATACATCAGAAATAAGAAAAATATGCATTTTTATGTGAATCAATAGGGAATTCCATGGTTAATGAAAGTTTCCTAGAAGAAAGAAAATAAGAAATGTTTTCCTTTGACGGACTTAGGTTACAAACACCAGACACAGAACACAGAATACCTCAGCTGTGCACTTGACAACAAATGACTATGTGATGAGGTCTTCACAGAGCCTGAGTACCACAGGCTGATATCTGCCTCCTGCATCATCTTGCTAACTCAAGGACATGACTCTTCGCTCACACCCATGTGTTTTCATACTGCTCTGCTATTGGTTGCTTTCCCTGTTTTGAAAACATAGTATCCACATGTTCTCAGAGCAGCCTCTATTGACTCCCCACTTCCTTCCATCACTGAGAATATTTACACATGTTAAAAGAACTAGAAATAAAAAGTAATGAGGACAATAAGGAAAGGGCACAGGAGGTTCCCCCCAGAAGACCACACAAAGAAGAAGAATCAGCCAACAGTTCATGAATGTGAAAATTTTATTTTGAAGGTCAGCTTCTGACAGAGAGGACAAGTGGCGTGGAGCTCCCCTTCGCACATGGCTATGGGAAGCCTGTGGTGCCTTTGGGACCATGGCACAGGTCAGACTGGAACTGTGTGTCCTTCCTTGTCCTTAGGTCAATGGCTTTGTCAAAAGCTGCAGAAATCTCTGGCTGAGTGGCTGCAGAGGGATGGGATGGAAGTGCACCGTGGTCTGGTCCTGTCCTTGCATGGGCCTGCAGATGCAAAGAGCAGGATAACAAACAGAGTGAACAGCCACTCTGGTTCAGCACGGGCAGCCCCTGCAGAGGGCTCCACAATACCTTAGTGTCAATGTCCTTGCAGTAGATATCGAATCTCTTACTGTGTGGGTGAGGATGGGAGTCTGCCATGGTCTGGTCCAGTTCCTGGTGGGCTCTGCAGCTGCAAAACACAGGACAACAAAAGCAGGAGGCACCCCAGCGCACTATGGGTCACACCTTCCCAACGCTCTAGTAGCCTCAGGCCGAGGCAGAATGTCCCACATTTCCCTGGCAACCAGCAGACACACATACCTTGGTGGCACCAACCAAGGGACCACTCTGGCAGTGCCACCGAAGATCTTATGTTGTTTTAGATGTGTTACATTTGTGTCAGTGTACTTGGAGAAGAAAGCAAATATCTGACTGGATGGCTGAGGACAGGAAAGTGCCACGGTTAGGACCAATGCCTGGCTGGGCCCCAAAACTGCAAGAGTCAGAAAAAATGTAAAAAGGAAACCACCCTGGAACATCATTGGCAACTGTTGCCAAGGGTTATAGGAGACTCTTGATGCCTTAACTTCGTGTCAGTGTCCTTGTAGAAGGTATCAAATCTCTGGCTACATGGCTGAGGAAGGGAGTAGTGAGCCTTGGCCTGGGCCTGGCCCTGACTGGGCCTGCAGCTGCAAAAGAGAGAAGAACATGTAAAATGAAAACCACCCTGATTCATCATTGGCAACTGTTGCCCAGGGTTATAGGAGACTCTTGATGCCTTATCTTTGTGTCACTGTTCCTGTAGAAGGCAGAGAATCTCTGGCTCTATGACTGAGGAAGGAACAGTGAGCCTTGGCATGATTCTGTCCTTGGTTGGTCCTGCAGCTGCAAATGGGAGAACATGTATAAGGGAAACCACCCTGGTTCATCATTGGCAACTGTTGCCCAGGGTTATAGGAGACTCTTGATGCCTTAACTTCATGTCAGTGTCCTTGTGGAAGGTATCAAATCTCTGGATGCATGGCTGAGAAAGGGAGTAGTGAGCCTTGGCCTGGTCCTGTCCCTCGTTGGTCCTGCAGCTGAAAACAGGAGAAAAACATGTAAAATGGATACCAACCTGGTTCATCATTGGTCTTGGTCTGATTCTGTCCTCTCTTGGTCCTGCAGCTGAAAAATGTAAAAGAAAATGTAAAAGGGAAACCACCCTGGTTCATCATTGGCAACTGTTGCCCAGAGTTATAGGAGACTCTTGATGCCTTAACTTCGTTTGACTGTCCCCGTAGAAGACAGCAAATCTCTGTCTACATGGCTG
>VZTM01031415.1:10665-47073 GCA_013400555.1 Jacana jacana
GGGAAAAACAGCAAAACCTCAACATAGTCTTTGCATTTCTAGGATGCCTTTTTCTTTAGAATTTCAGCAGAAGCTTAGCAACATTAGTCAGCTACTTCCAGCTCTAAATTCTGAATTTACCTTATTCTTTCAGCACTTTCTGGTTACTCAGGAAGAATAGGCAACTGGGAAGGAAAGTTTGAAAGGTATATCATTTTTTGAGCAAGGTTCGGCTTCTGTTCACATTGCTCTAAACAAGGAAGAAACCAGATTCCGCAAGACTGCTGTGTTATACTGGAGTCTGGAGCCCTGATGGATTGTATTCTTCATGGGTTGAGCCCTTCACGGGTGACTACGCTTTGCATAAGCAAACTCACAGTACAGATGATACAGATAAATTGTGTGCACTCACTCTACCTGAGTGTTCTCACTCCTTGACTTTCCACTTCCATTCCCTGTTCTTCAATATACTAAATAAAGATCCCTTTCTGATAAGTGTAGAGTGCTTCCCACTGACCTGATTTACAAAGGAAATTAAAGAGGAAAGCAGCCTGGATTAATTCCCCTCCTCTTATGGGCTGCAGCAGAGCACCAGCACAGCTGTTGCTTGTTCCTCCTGCTTCTTGTATTGCTCTCACCTGGTCACCCCCCAGATCAGTCTGTCTGTATGGCAGGAAGAGGTCAGGGAAAGATTTTTGATTCATCTACTTTCTGACTGCGGGCATTTCTTATCTCCATAGACACAGTCTCTGGTCTTCAAGCAGTCTGTATGACAAATGCCTCACCAAGATTCCTTCACCTTGGGAGGCACTGTAAAGAAATTTTTATGAGGCATCTAGTCCAGTCATCAGCTAAACTTGCCTTGGGTACAGAAAGAGAGAGAATGAAGAAATTACCAGAGTCCATTAGCAAGTAGCAGGGACAATAGGCTGTCAGTAGGATGTAACTTACTGCAGTAAAACACAAGACTTACAAATTCTGCATATATTTGGAGAAGAACTGAGGAGCTGCTGGATATCACAAAAACAACAACGAAAAAAAAAAAAGGGCCAAAACCCAATAAAATCAAACCCAGGTCCTTCCTTATATTGCATTGCCTATAGAGTCTGCAGTGAGGCATTCTTAAGATGTAGAGCCTGAATACGTGAAAAGCATGTTTATGGACATTCATATTTTAAGTGCAAATCTCACTTGTATCTATAGAGAAGGGAATTTAATAAAAAACAGTGTAGATGGTAGCAGTGTTTCTACTGACAGAAAACCAGGAATAGTTTTTGGAAATGCATTACCACTATCTGATGTGGTGTAGGAGAAAAGACAAACACACATTCAGACAACTTTGTAAGAATGAGTGGAGTTACCCACATGCTAGGGAGTGTTGGCTATTTAATTGCATAATTCTCAAACATTATGGATATTGTGTGTTGAACATACAGAACTTTCCACAAAATATGTCATTAACTATTGTAGCGTAGCGTATTGTTGTTGTAAATGAAGCAATCAGAAAGCTCACAAATACAGTTTTAAACAGAAGAAACTGCTTAACAGAGATAGAGGAAATGTTAACCAGGATGTTGGCATTTATTTCCATATTCTTTAAATAAAAGTGACACATAGACAAATACCAGAGATGTGCAGACATGACCTTAGTCTAACAGCCATTCACCAGGGATGACACCTCTTCCAGAGAGAGTGCTTAATTAGCGTTGCAGAGCAAATTTAGAACTGGGCATACGCCTTCTTCCTGGTATGGAGCTTGAACTGTCAGTTGAAAGGGAAAAGGATGGGTAGAAACCTCTGTAACTTCATTTCTACACCATTTTTGTTGTTGTTGTTGTTGCTGTAATTTATTAAAAGGTCTTCTTTAACATAAGATTTGTTCCTGAAAACTACATAACTCGTTGTTCCACTTCAGGGCATTTGTTTTCTCTACATAATGAGTACAGTGAATGGTCTGTAGCCTGTGTTAATGGACACCCCCTGGAGTCCCTGGTTAATTCAAACCCAAATAATTCACTGATGCCAAATTTACCTAATGAAGTGCTTGTGGCACCAGTGAAGGAGTCAGGCAATTGGTACTGAAGTGATATAGGAAGACCAGAGGCTGTGGTGCAGTGTAGTCCTACTAGAGCATGACTAAATACAGCTAAGTTTATTTAGAGCACTAACCTCAAGTTGAGCTGGTAAAATTACAGTGATTCTTATGAACTTTTAGTTAGGGATTGCAAACAGTCCCTTTTGTCTTCACTGGAAAATAAAGTAGTGGCTGAAGTCTGGAAATAATTGCTAAGGCAATGGTTAAGGTTTTGAAGCAAGCTGATGGTTCACAAGTGTAGAGAGACTCACAGAAATGGACAGATCAGCAGTTAGGGCAGGTAAGCTCTCTTTTATATTTGAGAGGAAAGTGGCTGAGATCTGGAGTAACAAATATAATCTGCCATAACCTACAGGCTGACCTATGCCATTAAGCATGAAGCTGTAGGTCTTTTCCAAGCTTTTATTCCTGAGAGGTGACAAGCCCTACAAGTGCAGTCTGTATCACTTTGTAGTCTTGCAAGTTGCTGTGCCATCCCTTCTAGGGTCATGGCATGCCAAGGTCTCTCCGAGATCTTGTGGTAGCAAGTTCCACGGAATAAATAACATTTTGGATGGAGGAAGAAATGCAGTAATGAGTTTTAGAAAGGGAAAGGAAGGTCACAGTGGCTCACAAAGCATCTGTGCAACCACAGAGTGAAACTAGCATGTGTTGAAATAGAAGGAAGGAAGAAAAAAGTGTGAAGGTTATTGAGACTGATAAGTTTATCTTGGCCCCATGTAAATTCACTCAGGGTCAGAACCCTTTGTTGACTCAATGACAATCACACAATAGCCGTGGGATGCGGTTGGGCTGGACTTTTCCTGAATTACCTAACGGACTCCATCACAGCAAAATTCAGTGGGAGCTTGGAACTCGAGTCACCTTTGCCATTTGGCAACAAGATACTACCCAATTAAAAGAAATCATGTAGCAGTCCCACTGAAATAAATATGTGTATACCTCAGCCACACAGTTTATCAAACATGCCCTTGTGTGACAAAGCACTCAGCTGGAGCTGAAAATTCCCTCCAAGCAAAAGGAAAGATTCCTATCCAAGATACCACTCTAGTAAATTGAGCCCTACCTTGCTGGTGGTAATATCAAAGACCCAAAGTCAACAAAGTAACTTGACACTAAATCTATTGCTTGATAATGTGCCAGCATTCCAGCAATTGACTAAGAAAGATTTTTAAGAACAAAGTTTATATTTCTGTTCCTGCAAAGGTACTGCATACATACACAAAGACAAGAAAGATGCATTAAAATTCCAAGACACGTGCCAGGTTATTGCATTGTCCCTTTGGGTTTCTTTTTGTTTGACATTATGTGCGTGTGTAGAAATAATTTTTCAGCGAGAAGAATGGTGTGTATGTATATTCCAGACAGATGGGGAAAAAATTAAGAAGTTGGTAGTGTCAATGAGCATCGGCAACAGCTCATTCTTATTTTCCAAAGTCCCAGTTCATGCAAATTCTGTGTCTATTGACTATTTTTGAGATTATGTGTACGAAGGAGTATCTGTTTACTATTTGATTTCATTACTGATTTTACTTCAGGAATAAGGAAAGTCAGTTTTTCCCTTAGTTTACTGTTCATTTTAAAGTGCATTAATTTAAACTGTAAATTGAAGAACTTGCTTTCTTTCAGCAGTGAATTTGGTGCTTATGCCATCTTTTCTCAAGCATTTTATCTTTCGTCCTGGTTTAGTTTTCTTACATTTTAAAATATTTTTTTTCTTCAGTAGGGAAAGTCTTTGAGGCTTAGAGCAACCTTTTTTGTGTTAAATTCTGCATTCTATTGAACCTTTTCATATGTTGGAAAGAATTTCTAAAGTATATATTTTACTTAGTGGTGTGCAATTATAGTCTTCAGTTTAAACCAGTCCTTTTAACAATGTGGTGTGCATGATTGTGGCTGCTGCTATTTTGACTGCAAGAACAATGGAAATGTTGTGAGGGGTCTATAACCCCAAATATGTTTGGAAAGGCTTAATTGGAGGTAACCTTTAAACAAGAGCAATACAAATTCCACACTTCACACTATCTTAATACTACAGGGCAAGTCTAGATTTGCACATCGAGGCCAGATCCTGACTTTTATTTATGTGATGGGCAGGGGACACACAGAGGCATCAACACCCCAGTGTTCTGGGACAGGACTGGGAGAGGAACTGAAGCAGCTTCTTGCCACTCCCTGAAGAGTGGGATGCTGTGGGAGGCAGTGCAATCCACTTCTCATGGTCCCAGGTTTCTTCTCACTAAAAGTGGGTGCAAAGCTGGGGCCAGGTTTGTGTTATGCAGCCTGAAGCTATCTTACTTCTGAAAAACAGCCCCTCTCTCCCCCCCCAAAAAAAGACCCAAAGTATGCATGTGAAGGCAGCCCTCAGTAGATAAAGGTTATTACCTGCAGTACCAGTAAACTTTTTTTTTTTCTCTACTGAGGAGGATTTCACTCTTTATATTCCAGTTTATCACTCCTGCTCATTCTCTCTTGACACTGCTAAGTAATTGCTGAGGACAATAGACATGCTTTGTAGGGCAGAGGGCAGAGGAAGAAATGAGAGGAATGAAGTCTTAATCTGGGCTCCTCTTCGAAGGGAGCTGGAGATTGGACTTTTTTTCATCCTTGAGGAGGCTATGGCACTGCCAGGAGTTAGACAAAGTACATACCTGGTCCTTGGCTGTAACCACAAGGAGATAAACTGGGAAGATAAACTGTGTGGCTGCCAGGACCATTCAGTACAGAGCTATGTTTCTGTCCCAGTTCAGTCTGTGCACTTTAAGCTATATAACATTCTGCCGCAAATCAAAAGGCAGTGACTTTAATCCGTGTAGGAAGTGTGCTATCCGCTGTGATTCACAGTGAACTCAATAAACGGCGGGAACAAAGGGCAAATGTTTTGTTGATATTGTTTCCTTGTCAGTGAAGCCTGATGGTCCGGAGTACTTGACGGTCTGACACATCCAGAAGGTGATGAGGAATTGTTAACAATCCTGTGAGTGACTTCTCCCGGCGGTTCTCAGAAAAAGCAGTGCTGCGATGACGGAAAGGCACAGGATGTTACAGGATCCATCTATGGCTTCTGAGATGTGGGAAGCAGAGAGCGCTCTGTTTTCAGAGGATGCATGGCCATAAACAGGAAGCTTTGCAGGGCACAGCTGAGTCCTTGGGCTCCATATGGGACGGGGAGAAATATGCTGAAACAGGTAGCTGCAGCCAGCATGGGATTGTCGAGCTGTAGACAGAGTACTTAGATATCCTGAAAACATATCAATCATCCTTGTCATTGCTAATCCATCAGGTCAGCTTATACACTGCTGGGTTTTTAAACTACTGGAAAAAAAAGTAAGGCGTTCTGAAATCCAGGGCATTCTGGAAGAACTCTCACGGCAAACACAGACTCCCTTAGGACTTGACACTTCGGAAACCACCTAAGTTAACAGTGACTTGTTAAACCAGTATTATGCAGAACTACTGCCAGTATTTCACTGGATTAATTTACTGTTAGTTGAGACCAGAATTATTGGTCAATTAGAGACCAAATCGTTTCAGCCAACCCCCAACGTAAAAAAGTTTCACCAGCTGCAGGAAAACTGCAGAGGGAAGGGGAAGGAACAGGATCCCTAGAGTGCTTTAGCAGACCTACTCTGAAACTCCTGGCGGTCCTAAAAACTGAGCAAAAATCACTTATCAAACGAAACGTATATTTTGGCTGTGTGGGGAAGAACTGCCAGTGCACTTGCATAGAGCACATTCAACCTTTGCAGCCTTGCCCCTCCCGTTTCCCCCCAAATCATGTAGCAAAATCTGTTCCTCAAATTACTCCAGTTCTGCTGGCGTTAAGATGCATGAGTTAATAGCTTAACAAAGGATCATGGGAGCAGATAAGCGCTCCAGCACGTCTGCTATTGTGTTTTGTGTTTTCAGCACTCACTGTTGCCAAATGACCACTGAACAAAACGGCGCCTCTGACAACAATGTTTATGCCATGGCATTAATGAGTAGAGAAAATCACTTAGGAGTTTGCATTTTGATCATTTTTACCACAAAGTCAATGCACATGTACAATCCCCTAAGACTCAGCTAACACTCAGAAAGGAACTGTAAGGCTAGGTCTATCATTTAAATTGAATGCATTCATCAACATGCTGTGTATCTTAAGAATTCTAAGGCAAGCAAATAAAAGTTAGGAGACTGAAAGGACCCTCATCCTCAGCTAGCCACTTACATCTTACCATGTTTTCAAGCGGCAAAGGCTGAAGATGATCCTGAACACCTGCAAGTTAGAGTAAGGCATGTAGAAATGATCCGTCCTTTCAACTGCATCTCTGGCACTACTACCCATCAATGGAGCCTCCAGAGGAGACTGGGCAGAAGGATGGCACTCAGAGTTATTTCTGCTACTCAGACTTCATGTGCTTGTTATCCTGCAGTAAGAACTTTGAGAAGTAACTCAGCAGTCTTATTTCACCCCTGTGTTACAAATAAAAAGAATATTTTTGGGGGGAGGGGAAATAACAACCAAATTGCAGTCATTTTTTTTGTGTAGGAGTTAGTTATCCACTGTGATTTTTATACTTCTCACAATAGATTTTGAATTGGGAAATAGGAGGGCAGAGAAGGGTAGTGGCAGACAACATAGCAGTTGAGAATAAAGATTAATAATACCCACCTTGCTCTAATAGAAGCTGAAAAACATATTGTCTTTTTCAGGGAAGAAGTCTTTCGCAAAAGGAAAGTGTTTGGTCATGAGTAGTCTCTTTGGTCAGCTCTGTCTCCTAAAAATTACTAGACCATTGGCAGACAGGGGTGTTCCTTAAATTCTTTTAAAAGTAAAACCTTCAAAAGGTTAATAACAAACAGGGACAGGGGCATGAGTCAAGTCCTTGAACACCAGTAACTCTGTCCTGTGAATATTAATCCAGGATCCTTGCTTCAATCTTAAGTAAATATCTAGTCCCCTTTCTGCTGACTATTTTGGTATCTTCTCTACATCAGCATTCAGTTGGGTTAGACCCTATCAGTATCTCATTACCTACAGATGGAAGCAGAAAGTAGCTTTCTGTCTACTGAGGAAGCCTATAAATCTCCCCTCTCTCCCTGGCTTCAAACACCTGGCTCTGTTTATTACCCCTATGACCAGCCCAATGCTGCCTCTTGATCATTCTCTCCTACACTATAAAACTTTCCTACTTTATCTCTCACCCGTCTCTCATAACTACTCCTTAATGAGTACCAGGTGGCTACACAGAAAGTTGAGGCTGACTCTTCCTATCACAGGCTTTAACTCCTTCCTTGCTTTGCTTGACATTAACATTCTGTTTGCGTATGTCATCCCATAATGCAAAAAAAGTGGAGGACGAACTGGAGAGAATCTTATGACCCCACAAAGAAGATGTTACCTTCTTTTTTATTACTTCAGACCAGAAGAGCTTCTGTGCAGATAATGCAGAGTAGTGGCAGAGGAGTGCATTCAAAGGCAGGAGACCTTTGTTCTGCCACTGGACTGTATGCAACCCTGCCATTAAGCAAGAACAATATAGGTATTCAAATATTTCCTGCTGGCCAAGGGCTTTACAGGACAAACAGTGCAATAAAGGTTGAAGAACTTTTTGTTATTGTACTACTTCTTAATTGCAGTAGCAGCACAGGGGCTCATCACTACTAAGTTCTGTACTAGGTACGCTGCTCCTGCTTTAGAGAACTTGTAATACAATGAGACAGAACAACAGTTCTAAAGGGGAACGGATAGGTGATGGTGCTGGGACTAGTTGATTCCTTATACCATTCACCACAGAGAACCAAGCCTTCAACTCACAGGGCCCTGTCAGTACAACTATTAAAAGGCAACACGAAACACCCAGGAGATTGTTGGTGCTTGATTCTCCTGGTCCTTTTCTGCTGGGCAGCTCTCCAGCCACTCTTTCCCAAGCCTGTAGAGCTGCATATGGTTATTGTGACCCAAGTGCAGGACCCAGCACTTGGCCTTGTTGAACCTCATACTGTTAGCCTTGGCCCATCAGTCCAGCCTGTCCAGATCCCTCTGTAAAGCTTTTCTACCATCAAGCAGATCAACATACGACCAGATATGGTGTCATCTGGAAACTGACTGAGGGTACACTTGAGCCCCTTGTCCAGATCACTGGAAAAGATCATCTAGGTTCCCTTTTTTAGAGAACAATTCTAGAGCACAATTCTGCTCACTTGTAGCTGACGTCTAAAACTGGTGAGATGACTATACTATAGGCAGGTGGACTGTGTCCCATTCCATATGCCAGGTGACAATATCCTCTTCACTAGTTTATTTTTCTTATTTGAATCAAAAGAATTGTGCCTTCTGTAGATCACACCGCATACAGTATCTTATAGAAGCAGAACAAGGCCATAAAGAATTGGCTTGTGACTCTCGGAAATCTGCCCATTGCTTTCTGTTGCTTTCTGTTATCATTGACACCAATGAGGGTATGAAGGATGCCTCACCAAAAGGTATATATGGCATACTCTCTTCTCTGCTTGTTGCCTCTTCTTAGCTGCTGCTTCTATGGAAGAAAAAGGGAGAAGTTCTGATCGACTAAATCACTTGTAAATAAAATAATATTTTCACATAAATGTCAATAAAACCAGTGATATGGGAACTGTAAAATATTCTGAAAAAAAAAATATCTTCATGAACAAAAATATCTTCATGAACAACAACAAAACCCCCTAAGAAGAAAAAGCATTACTTGGATCACAAAATGACAAAGGATTTATTTTGCATTGTTAATGGGATCCAAATGAAATGGAGGCTTAATTTCTCATTAGAAAACCAATATTTTTTTCAAATTCCAGATATATTTAAATCTATTAGTAGGTACCAAATCTTTTTAGTAAAACTCCTTGGACTCCAGACTTGCAGGTAGTTGTATACAGTCACATGCTGCACTACTCACTGTCAGCTTCCCTTTCCTTGTGAATTGAGAGTCAAAATAATTTTTAATTTTAATCTGCAGCTGACATATCCAGGACATAAGTGACTTCAGTCACACCTGTTCTGACCTTTGGCGTATTCAACCAAATCATGAGTCCATGGCATTCTTTTCCTATTGTGTTTCACTCTGATTTGTCTTTATGAGGTTACAGCTAATTTTGTCCCTCTGAAATCAAAATGCTTCTCTCATTGTGGGAAAAATAATCTTGTTTAATGGCTTCTTGGACAGAAGACATATAAGAGATCTGGAAGACAGACATTCTTACGTAGTGTTTCAATCGATGTATATTTTTAAATTTAAAAAAAAAAATATTAGAAAGTACACTCCCTAACAGAAAAACAAATAAGCAATAACCTGACTTCAAAACTTGGCTAAGATGCAAAAGATGGTAAATACAAATGAGCTACAGTAAGCATTTACTCAAAGTGGGCAAAGTACTAAAAATAGATACCCACTTGCTGAGGGTGCATCTTTCCATGATCATGCAGAAGAAGGAGCTGCAATGAGATTGCCCTGGCCTACAGCTGTTGCCAGCCCATCAGCTGAGCAGGCTATGAGCTGTGGAAAACATCATGCTTTCCTCACCATACCAGACACTCGTTTCCTCCAGCTGTGAACAGGATTATAGAGTTACAGTGTCCTTGACCCCTGAGATTAAAAATCACTGGTCTGCTGGTTCGTGGAGGAGTATTTTTGGCTTTGGCTTAGTGGCATGGAACCATCTACTCAAACAACCACCTCTTTCTTTTCCAGCGTGAATCTGTCACCACGGCAATTAGATAAAGCTCATAGGCTGGAACCTGCTTAGTTTAGAAAGTATCAGACTGCTGGCAGGCCATGGGCTAGGATGGACTCTTGTCTGGAACATATTTTGTCTTTGGTCTGAAGGCAACCACATCTATTTTCCCTCTCAAGAAAATTGCAAAACTCTAACAATTTCCCTTGCCTTTAGGAGGAACGGGGTGGGAGATATGTGGTGAGACAAGGATGATACTTAGACTTTTTTTTTTTTTTTTAAATTGTTTGATTGTATTTTGCAACAACTTGTGGAAATTCAGTGGTTGGATTTTTTTAAGTAATGTTCTCAAATAGTTGGGTATGTCTTCTGAAACACTGTTATTTCATATAACATCAATAAAGAGAGAAATAATACACAGGTTCCCCTTACATGCTATTTGCCATGATGGGAAATATACCCATGCTAAAAAAAATAAAGGGGTGGGGAGTGGGGTTGGGAGTTTTAACAGAGGAGAAAAGAGAACTGAAAAAAACAGAAACAGTTTAGTTAAAACATATGACCTGATACTGGGGGAGGTTGGTGGAAATATTTTTCAGGTATGGTTTTGTAATTTTTGGCAAGATTATTTCTTTATATCTTTCTGCCTTTCTGTGTATTTAGACAACACCCTTAGCTAAAATTTCATTTGGTGGCCTTGAAAGACTGTATTTGGGTCACTGAGTATTTTAGACTACTTTTTTTTTGCTCTGGGCTGGAGAATTTCACTAATTCAACTCAGAGTAGCTCCTTGCATGAAGGTTTTTTTTTTCTATCTGATTGTGTTAAGAGAGATAAAGCCAAGGTTTCCCTCACTATCTACCAGGCCACCTCCTACTTCTATTATTTATTGTCACATGCTGTGTTCCAGGTATCCAGGTACCTCACACAGCAATGAAAACAGAGATGGAGGGAGTCACACTCCCAGCTGGTTCACAGGGTTGTATGTTTCAAGTCACACATTATTATCGAGGTTGCTAGAGAAGCCTAGTGTTTTCTATTAAAGCACAAGGTTAGAACTATGGCTGGTCTTCAGGGTTAACAAATTCCATAGAAAACATGGGGCCTCCTCATTGATCAGAGACCAAATGGCACAACATGAAAAAGAATGACATAATGCATTTTAAATCATAATTGATTCTGAAATGACAATTACTATTTAACAAAACCATTTGCCTCTGTGTGTGGTTAAAGGAAGGTGGATTTATGTGTTCTTGTACAATCTTTATTAATGAGTCCCAGATATTTTTACCAAAAAAGCATAGTGTTCCAAAAAGCTGTAGAATATAAGGAGAATTTGGCTTACTGGAGACAGCATCTACCCACCTAGACTGCACTGCAAACCATGCCTAGTATTTAGGCATGCAAATAAGGTTAAGTATGTAGTAAAGTTTCTTTATACTTGGGTATGATGTGACTATGTTGGCCTTGATGATGCTTACGGATCCCTTCCAACTTGAGATATTCTATGATTCTATATGTTCTGCATTCAGTTCCAAAGATGTTTAGTGTCATACATATTTACTACACCATTAATAAAGGGGACCCAGAAGACATTATGCTTTGTAGAGGGAAAGAGAGGGAGGGGAGGGGGGAATAAAAGGGTGTTAGCATTTGCTTTTGTATGCTGAAATATTTTGCATTTTCACTAAAAAGCAAATTCTCAAAGTGGAATTTTCTGGCTTATTATTCACTGTATATTTAAATTTGAAAAAAATGCTCGAGAATAGTTAGAAGAAGCACTTTTTTCAATTCATAATTAAAAAGCCAAACAATGGGCTTTTCCCAGGTGCTTGTCACAGAAGTTGGGAAAAAACTATCCCACTCACACCAGCAAGCAACAGGTGGAGAGGGCATCACTGTCCAGACAGCTTTCACACTCTTCTGTGCTGCTTACAGTTAAAGGATCTACATAGTTGTTGAAGTACTTGCTCCACTGTGTTCTAAAAGGTAACCAGCTGTAGGATTGTGCTGTTCTTCAGAAAGTACAATCTCTGCTGTTTTTGGGGTGTTTTCTTATATGTGCACAAAGAAGAATTTTATCCTTAGAGCACACAGCTTACAAGATATATTTGTTTTCCTTAAATGCAGAAAAATGTACACAAATAGCCTTACTCTTTAGAATAACAGACCTAATGTGAAGTATTAAAACAACAGCCTACAACTTCATAAATAAAAGTCTGTTTTCTTTGTAAAATAAAGGAATTCGGACTTCAAGCCAGTGTCAAGGACATAAATAACAGTAATCCTCCATTAGGATAATTCATCAGAATATACTTAGCAGACCACGTATAATGAAAAAAGATGAAACCCAAGTATTTTTAAAACCTGACAGCTTTACAAGGTACATTTTTAAAAGGGAGTCACCTGTTTTAACCACTAAATATAAAATCAATATATTACAGCACCCAAATCTTATCTACTCTGTGCTACTACTGAGAATTAAGGCAATAGGAAAAAATCCTTATGCACAGTAACGGAGCATGGCAAGCAAAAACTGAAGACAGGCGTGTGCTTCTGACCTCAGATGAACTGGTAACACATAAAATGTGCGATCTTATGAAATGCTGAACACTTCTCAGACCCAGCAAAATCCTGCCTTTTATTTTATGCAGGTGACTGGCCCCTATCAGTGAAGGAGAGGCTATACTAACAGCTCCTTGTATTTAGGTATTAGGGAAGCATATGGCTCCCCAGACTGCACTGCATTTTTTATTGGTTTAGTTGAGCAGCCGCTACTTTCCTCAATCCCCTGCTGCAGCTGTGGAACAAAGTGAAAGATCTCGCTGTCTTTTGCCCTGGTACAGTCATTCCTGGTCATTCGTGCCTTTCGAGGAGTTAGTTCCAGGGTCATGGGCTGTCCTTTGGGAAGCTTTGTTTCCTGCACTCGCAATATTTACTTGAAGTTGACAAGTCCATCCTTCCAGGAGGACGTAAGAGATGTGGGAGTATGAAGTGCACTCGGTAATTGAAGCCAGTCCTGCTCAGGGCTTTTGAAAGGAAGCGCAAAGCCTTGCATTCAGCTGAGTTGTCAATGGGGCACCAGTGAAGAGAAAGAAGACAGACTCGCATGCTCTCTGTGGTCTGTGTCGCTGGGTAGATGGGCTGCTGTGATTTGAAACAGCTGTAAATGTGATCTTAATACTGCAGAAATCTTTGGAGTTTTTCAGTTTCTGGCTGGCTTCTCACTGCTGTCCTACATATAGGCAAGATGGTGTGAAGCAAGGAAGGAATCCTTAGACAAGAATGAATGCAGAAAGAGAACTCCAAATCTCAGCTGACAGCACTAACATATATCATGAGATATTTTGTCACCTGGTCTTAGACATCTCATGCAGACCGTATATAAAAAATTACACAGAGAAATAGATATTATTCTAGTGACAATTCTTTCCTGAAAAAACATGATGCTGAAATTTAGTGCTATTCTCACACATTCTGTGTAGCACCTACACCTATTGTCCCAGTTATTGCCTTGCTAAAAGCATGAGCTACTCAGAATGATTCAACATTAAAGTAAAGCTTTAATTACAACCTAACACTTCTGATAAGGTGGTCAATGGATAGAGGGCAGGATATTTTTATTCTTCACTCCAAACTGTCTTAACTCATCCATTGAAATTACTAGCCCAATAGGCCCACTGTCAGGGCTGACTCATTGAAGCCACCATCCTCCATAACTATACCACAGTCAATTGAAACTTTCAGAAAAACACACCCATGCAAACACATGCCCAGTGGAACAGTGTCTCTCAAAGCAATTTTGCCAGACTTGAAGTACATGCTGAGCTGTAAGTAGTCCCATGGACTATTTAGCTATTAAGGGTAAGCTTAATCAGAAGAGCTTTCCTTGATGAGGTGCTGCCTGGGGTAAAGAAAAGAAGCCAGCTAAACTAATGATGGCTTTCTGGCATCTCTCTTTAAAGTGTGGCATAATGCAGAGCAGTGGCTCTGCCAACTCAGGCAAAGGGACTGGGAAATGTCAGGCAGGTTTCCATCCACTCCTTAGCTCACTCTATCCTTTGTAGCACATGTGCAATCCTCCACATCTACACTGCAGATCCAGGATGTCCCAGGACAATAATTAAAAATGAGAGATCCATATTTCCCATCTCTGGGGAGTGACGTGATCTAGGTCTTAATGCTTATAACAAAGGGATGCAAGCAAACCAATCTGAAGTAAAATAAAAATGGAAGCTACATCTGCACAGCAAATGTGTGGAGCTTTTCAGAAACCGTGTTTCTTGTTATGACCAATAAGGACTCAGAGAAACTTACAGAAAGGCAATAGAAAAGTAAATATACTTCCCTTTCCTTCCCCACCTCGTTGCTGTAATAACTACTCTCAACAAAATCTGCCTCTGAAAATTGTCATTTTTCTGTGTTTTCTGTCCCATCTTTCTCAGTGAAGAGTTTAGCTGTGGCTTTAGTACATCTATAGTTATTTCTTTTCTCTCAAATTTTATTTGTTTTAGCCAAATGGAAATCCACGCTCTGTCTGGTTTGCTGAGGGAGCTGCTCCCTTGTGATTGATGGTGTTCAACTTTCATGTTTGCATACCTGTGGCTGATGCCTCCCATCTTGCATGACATCAAAGGGAGGCTGCATTGACTGGCACCTTGATTTGAGGCTCATGTTCTCCGTGCTTGGCCAGACCAGGAGTGCTGCACTTGCTGAATTTTCTTCCTGTCACTGTATGTGTGCCAAGCCAGTGACCCCATCTTGCCACTCACATCCTCCCACACGAAGAAGCTTGCCTAACGTTGGGTGGGTTCTTTTGCTTTCGTCTTCTGATGTCCACAAGATAAGGGTTGGCGCATGACAGTTTGTTATTTTTGCTAAGCCTTTAATGGTATGTAACATATTTCTTAGAGGTGGGCTAATGTGGGGGTGAAGATCTGAGGTCTGTTCAAAGATACAGGTCACATTGCAGAAACTGAGCTTGTCAAGACATGTACAGATCAGACTGCACTGAGATATAAAGTGAATTGTGCATTACTTGTGCACCTAGAGGCTGAAGAGAGATTTATAGGAAATGTCCGGATCACATTTTTATTTGCATTATGATAACACCTCAGGCAGCAGCCGTGACTGAAGCCTCATGCCGGAAATGATGCAAACATGCAAAGAATGTCTGCCATGAAAAAGTCTAGAAACTAAGTAGGCACCACATGGAAGAAAGGAAATCCTGCTCCTACGCTCTTGTGCTATTCTAAGAACATAGGATGGGAAGAGACCAACTCAATTGCTAAGCTTGGTGCACCACAGCCATGGGCATCTAAACATCTAGGCTTCCACAGACCATTTGCTCCAGAGAACTGTAACACTGTGATTCACCACATGACTTGTGCACCTAAGTGTCCTTAGTGTGAGACCCCAGATCCCAGAGCCTTGCCTTTTCAGGGAAGAAAAAATCTCTAATCTGCCTACTGAATGGATCAGTAACACCTCTCGTTCTCTAGGCTGACCTCCCAGACAGCTACCTCCTCTTAAAGATGATACGGGTCAGAATAGTAGCTGATGAGTGGAGAGCACCTCCAATACCTTGCATTCCTGGTCTCCGCATGTTTTCTAGCTTCTGGAGGTTTGAATCCCCAGTACAAGGTACCAAGAGACTGACCATCCTAAAAGACTATGAGATTTTCTGTGTGAAAATACTGCCCACTTCTCTAGGGCAAGTTAGACCAATGTGAAATCAGAAAAGCAGTATTTCTGTGTCCCACATGTGCAAATAGAAAAGGGACATTCTGCTCCGTAGAATACATTTGATTTTTGCAGCAGTGATCTAATGCAGAATACTCAAATAGTCCTGATAGAAAACTGTAGCTGAGATAAACTGAAGCCATTTTGGACTGTGAAGGCCAAATCCTTATAAAATCTGGTTAACTGTGTCATTGAGATATGTACTCAAGTCAATCTGGAGAAATAATTTCAAATATGCATCTCTCTTGACACTTCATACTGGCTTTCTGTAGCATCTCAGCTCCCAATCATTGATGCTGAGTATCCCAATGCAGAAGCCTAACTGCTTCCAGTGAGAGATGTGTAACCACCTATTAAAATGAGGTATCTCATCAGAAATAATTCTACTCCTAGGGGAGCTGGGATACTATCTTATAGGTTTTTCTATACTGTTACAGTTCCCTATCTCCCTTTACTAAATGTTTGCCTCTGCAATTGAAATACATTTTAAAAGTACTATTAGATGAAACTGGAAATTTTCTGAGTCCATTGGTTTAATCACAGTATCAGTTTTCCTTGAAAAAAATCCCAAAGCTTTGATCAGATTCAGACCCAATTCATTTTTACATCTACAGAAGTTCTTTCAGCATACCATTTAAAAAGACAATTTAAAAAAATGCTGTCCTTCCCTATAAAATTTTTAAAGTATATATATACGATATGCAGTTGATAATACATTCAAAGCCAAAGAGGCTTGGACTGCTTTTTTGGTATCTCATATTCTAGGATACTCAGTGTAAAATTAGGAAATCGGTGGTCTGCGAAGAAATATATGACCTTCTTATTTTCTCTGCTGCTAGAATCTTAGGGTTTGGGTCTCAGCACCAGGTTTTGGCTAGGAAATCAATGAGGTTTGCCTAGTTGTAAGTGGGAAGATTTTGGCCTAGATTTTGTTTTTTATGTAATCTTATTTTTTCCATTGAAACCTTCAAGGTTGCAAAAAACATTAAAAAAAAAGACTCTCCATTCTTGGTCATATCTGTCCCAGACTACCAGTGATTAAAAATCTTTTCTGTCTTCTAATAGCTGTTGCAATTTATGAGAGAAATATAGATAGAGGCAGCTGATTTCCAAGTGGAGAAAGCTCTCAAAACTGCATCTTACTGGTAAAACAGCTCAAGGTTGAGCACTGCAAAAATCAGAACTGTTCACTCTCCCAGGACTGTGGGATCCTTCAGGGTTACTCTCAGAACAATGTTCACTTGCCCTCTCAGTGCCCTTACTGGACTTCTTCTGAGATAAATATTTCTGGTTTCTAAGCCTCCGTTCATAAACATAAACTTCACTTTACATTTTGTAAAAATACAGGAAAGAAACATATTCTGAGAAACCACAAAGAGAAACCCAGAGCGCATGATACCAGAAGAGAAAACATAGCATCTCCACATGAATATTGGTCTTGGCAGTGTAATGAAGTATCACTGATCTTGTTAAAATATCTAAAATTACTACTCCATCTATTATTATTACCTGCAGGGAAGGAGAGAGACAGAAGGAG
This sequence comes from Jacana jacana, assembly GCA_013400555.1. Classification (NCBI taxonomy): domain Eukaryota; kingdom Metazoa; phylum Chordata; class Aves; order Charadriiformes; family Jacanidae; genus Jacana; species Jacana jacana. The sequence continues at coordinate 27,708 of VZTM01031415.1, forward strand.
AAGTTCTTGCAATGGTTCAGAAAGACAAACTGTCAGAAGAATTGGAATGGACAAAGGTAGAAGTTTTAAAATTGGGATCACCTGATCCATTTTATCCCTTATAAATTAGGATTGAAGTCCAAGCAAATCACATCATCTGCCTTCACATACAATGGAGGAAAATCAGGCATTTGTAGACTGTGATTATCCTGTTTGTCTTAAACATGAATTACTGCTAGGAACAGCTTGTTTCTCTCTGTTGAGCCTAGGTGGCTAATGCAGCCTGGATGGTGAGTTTTTATTTACGTTGCTTGACAAGATGAGTTCTACCCTGAGTGATTTTGGAGAGTTCACATTTCTTTGTATCACTGGCACTTAGCAATCAAACTAGCCTGACAAAGTAGGTTCAGTTGTACAATAAATAGTTTAGCACAATGAATGAACTGCATAATCACTTATTTAGGAGGAGCATGTATAGCCATACTTACAAGAGTCTGCTTACTGCAAAGCAGTGAGGCTGAAATGGATTTCATGTGACTTGGTGGCATGGTTTCAGCTGAAAAAGTAAAAAAGTAAAACTTTAAACCTGAAAATTGGCTCTGTTTTGTCTCAAACCAGGACGCTTCGTAGGTAACACATTAAACATGAACTCCTACAGAGACAGCAACACTTAAAGGGTAAATACCAGTTTTGAATGTATAAATGAATACCTTGAAAAAGTAGCAGGTAATATCACCTCTTAATAGGATATTACTAAGACCATTATTGCTATCTGTTTCCAGCTCTGTTACCCTTACTTCAAAACCAACAAACAAAACTACGAAAAAAAAAATATATATCAAAGCTTGTACTACTGAGAAATAAATGGCAAGATGTTACTCAAGTGTGGGGTTTTCCAGTTGATCCAGAATGTGATTAAAAGATTACTTTCTCGACTTCACTGAGAAATAAGGAGGAAGATTACACAGTGGGAGAAAGGCAAAATGAAACTCACTAATGGCATAACATTTTTGTCAGGTTAATTAGCCACAGTTTCTTTTGAGCTGACTTATATGAGATGTGGCAGATTCTCCTTTGCTGCTTTTACTTAAGGGATGTCTGATAGTGGGGCAGAGATATTATGAAAGATACAGATCAGAACAATTCAAAAAGATGGGGAGACTGTTTTCCAGTCTAGTGTTGGTATGCATTCATCTCTCCAGGAAAATAAGACTACTATCACACTGGTGATATTAGATATCTAAACTTCTGAAAATCTTTGGTAATTAAAGGCTTACTTCAGTCTCAGACTGCCCCATCTCTTCTCACTTCTCTATGCTGAGCTCTCAAATTCTATTGGAAACATCTTCATTGTAGTTTTTCACTATTTCTGAAATGTGCCATGGCGCTGAGATATCCTTCTCGGCTGTGCAGAAAGCAGGTGCCAAACAGCATTCCTCCCAGCCCCACTCTGCACCATCATCTAGACTTTTGTCTTGAACAGTGTGCACATCTGGAGGAAGTGCCCTTTCCTCGGGGATTAAAACATCTTGTTTTAACATCAAAGAACAAATAATTGTATGCCTGTATGTATGTGTATATATATACACCCACATGCACACACGTATATGTGTATGTTTGTACATGTAGTGGTAGTTCCATGCAGCTGACAGAAGACAATCAGCACTACTTTTAGTCCTTACATATTCTTCAGTTAACTACAGTAACGGTTTTGTGAGGCATATATAGTTTCAGCATTGTAATCTATCCACAACAACTTGCAGTAAATATCTAAAAGCAGAGAAAGGGAACAAATTATTAGTTCAATTCTTAGAGTTTTAAATGTTTTTTAAAAGTCATTAGATTTTTTTATCTAATCCAAAACAGTCCATCACTTAAATAAAATACACTCCTAAATAAAACACAAATCTGCCCATCCCCTTGAACTAAGTAAGGAGGGAGCAAGGAGAAGACATTTAGAGAAACTCAATTCACTTGCAAGAGCAGAGGAAAAAGAGAGAAGGGCAAAATAGGAGATTTTTTGCTATAAATTTTAAATGTTGTTTCTAAAGGCCTGGTTCAATTCTCATGCATATCTCAGTTAGGTTAATTTGTATGACTTTGAGATATGGACCAGAGATAAAACTTCCACAAAGGTTATGCTACCATTTTTCCTCCCTCACGGTAACAAGTTCTTTTCTGGTTTATATCCTAAATTAGCCACACAAACAAAAATAGCCCAGAATGAGATCTGTGAAGGTCACTGACAGAAAACCCCTCTGTAAGGAAGGCTTGCAAGGCCGCCTGCACACAGTGGACATCCTGAGCAGGCACAAGGGCAGTGAACGTGTAGCTCAGCTTCCCATCAGCGCTACATCAGCTATTGTTATAAACACAATTAGCTGACAAAATGATTGCTCCAGTAAAAGAAGTAGGCCATGCTGAATGATTGGAGAGATGCAAAAGGTGAAAAAGTGTCATTTCTTACTTTCTCTCCTGCTAATATTAATTTCAGGTGTTGTTTGATTTTTTAAAAATTTCTTTCCTTTATCTGACAAAAAGAAAAGTTGCAGCTTTTTTTTTGGATTCGCTCCCCCTGAGTCCATAATAACTATTCTGTTCACCAGTTGTCTGTTCATTTATTATCAGCCAAGGACAGATAAGACAAACACATCACACCCACAGTGTTACTGGCACTTGCTTCAAATAACTGTATATTTGAAGCACAATGCAGAGTTCCTTCCATTAATCTGAACAAACATTCATCCCATCCTGAAGTAAAACCCTGAGCACTTACAAATGAAGAGATTAATTTGCTGGACAATTATTTGCGGCTTCAGGACAATGGCAAACATTATGATTCATGTAGTTGTATGTTGAAGAAACTGCTAGACAAGGACATCTCAGCCAAATTCTCCAACTGCGGAGAGCTGATAGAAATCCTTTGCTGTCAAAGGATTGTCACAGACAGGAATGTAGTCTTTGGTTTCTAAAAAACCTTCTGCTGAAAACAGTTTGAGTTTATAGGTATTCTTGGTAAGGGAAGAACAAGATGAGGCTGGTAAAAGTTATCTGAATTTAATAAGAATCTCCCAGTAGCTGTGCCAGAAACTTGAACTTGTTTGCAAGTTTTTAAAAAACTTAAGAACTTAAACATAGTTATTGTTATCATTCTTACTGCTTCCTGTTTAAGGGCAAGACAAGAAGTGGAAATTGCTCAAAAATAGTTTCTTGGAAGTTATTTCCATACCGGACTGAGTGTGTTTTTACAATATTTCCAGCTCCATTTTCCGTATCAAGAAGTTCTCATGAATAGGACTTGAACAGTATGTTGCTGATTACAATCACACCAAACTTGTAAACTTTAGATCCACCCACAAATGTGAAGTTAGTGTTGATCCTTAAAGTGATACTGCCAAGTTAAAAGCTAGTGATGAGTATGAGTTCTTATAGATATCAGGGTGGAAGATAAACATGAAGAATGTTGCTCACTTAGTACTAGCCCTAAATGTACAGGCTGATTTGCATTTTCTGGGTGCTCACCTAGTTGTTACAGAATGCTTTCTCCTGAATAACAGGAGAATTATATTTTAAAATATTTGCTTTTCATTTCACAGACCTATAAAAGTGAGTGATGAAATTTATAGAAATCACTAGTAATATCTGGCAAGGTAATATATGGGAAAACAAAAAGAAGTATAAGGAAACACACCAGCAACATGTTCTGGTGGTTGCTGGATATGCACAGTGGCAACTAATGTTACCCATGCACCAGCCTTGTGCTAGAGTTTACTGCCTATGAAGATGTGCAATACTTTAATGGACCTGGTCAAGACCCCTTTATCCCTGTCCTCAAACACTCGTCTTTCCTTCTCTTTGTTCTTTTTCATTTTCCTGCCTCTCTCACCGCAGCAAGATATTTGGGGTTTGAGTTCCATGGCTGCTACTTCATGGTATTCATGGTAAAATCCAAGGCATCTGCCTTCATCTTCAGTCAGCTTGTTTTCTTTTTTCTTCAGAGAGCCTGAAGTGAAGGGGGGACGGACCCCAACAAAACCTAAATGTCTGAAATGAAATCTTTTGGCAGACTGACTTTATTCAACATTTGTTTGTTCAGTTCTGATGCTCAACCAGGCATAACAATCACTAGGGTGACTTTGGAGGATTAAAGTCTTAAGGCCCAGTGGATTAGTATGTTCAAACCTATATCTTTCAGCTGTCAGATAGAAGAAGGCTTGGTTCAGGAGTAGAAATTTTTTGTAAGAGCTTGCATGCAGAGAGCCCAATTTGTCAAAGTACTGAGCAGCTCCCAAGAATTAATGAATTCATCTTCCAAGCTGCCTGGAGAAGTGGAGAAGGATTATCTGCAGTTTACAGATGTGGAAGCAAAGTACAGAGGGATTAAATGACTAGTTTCAGGTCATGTACAGGGCACTCCAATGCTGATTTGGGGCAAGAACACACATACAAAAAAAGAGGTCTTATGAGCTTCTTCAGTGTTTTTTTTTTTTCCAAGTGGGGAAAGAACCTTCTTTGGGTCTTTGCCTCCTGAAAGTTTTGGGAAAGTTTCGGTGAACACCAGAGCCTCTGACCTCTCTAGCCAGGTGTCTGAGTAATAGTGTTGATTCTAGTCATTAAAAACAGCAGAGAAAGGCCTTGGCCTGATGCCCTGAGTGTAGACTAGTACATCTTGGCTGAGTGAGGTGAACTGGGCAATCCACCAAAAGTTTTTGATTACTACCCTGGCCTACAAGCTTTCTTCAACTAGACCTGTTAAGAGAAGGAATGCTATTTAATTAGTATAGACCAAAGCCTCAGGGAAAATAAAGTCAGGGGAGTCTGTCTCATGTCATTTGTGTGTGATATGTGCATCACACCAATTATTTTAGTGCTCGGAATAAGGGAGCTGCACTGAAGTGCTAATTTAAAATTCCTTTTGTTTTTCCAACTGTTCTTACTATCAATGACAGTTAAAATTATCTCCTTCCCACTTTTGAGATAGCTGACAGGACTGATGATCATTCTGAAAGTGCCTTCAGAGTTCAGGCATTTGTTTTCCACACTGCCAGTGGCTTGCTCTTCTTGGAGGTTGTTGAGATTATTTCCTGAATCATTTGGAATGTTTAAAATCATCTTCTAGAGAAGAACTGTGAGAGGTGTACCAAACATACCTGCTGCAGGTAGTTGAAAATAGCTTCTTTCAAATCTAAAATCTCTAAGGGTTTCCAGGGTTTCCATTAAATAAATCTGAATTATCTGGAAACCAAAGGTCTTAGAAGTTCTCTCTGCAGTATTCCATTAAAGCTTGCAAACACACTGGTACACCTCGCTTATGTTGTCCTTTTCCAAGCGTGTCCTTTTAGCAACAGCAGAAGTCACATATTCTTCATTTCAGTTCCTACAAATAATGCAAACATAGCTAAAAACATCCTTCATCTTTTGAATCTGAAAAATGAGTCCTGCATTATTTCCCCCACTCCTTCAGCTCCTTTCTTTACTTCTAACTTAATTTGGCCTCATAAGCATGGAGTCTTGTATCCGGATGTGTAGTTTTCTCCCTAAAAGATATTCAGGCTTATCTTCTCTTGACTACCACAATAGTAGAGTGAATTTAAACTCATGATCTTTCCCTTTAGCGTGATGGTTGTCTATTCTCCTTTAGAAGCATCACTAGTCTGTGTAAGAGGTATGTAAATCAACCTCTCTGACTTCAGGTAAGATACACCCAGAGAAAAGTATAATTTTAGGAAGGTAAAATATTGGCATTATCTTTTGATATGTTAATCAGAAGGAAAGTGAAAAGCACACATTCCCATCCACATGTCTGGATCAGAATAACTGTTAGAGTTGCTGAGATAGCCTTTGAGGCTTCTTTAAGGAATCAGAATTTAATTGGATGCATGTAGCAGTGCTGTGCCATTTTTCCTTCACATGTGCAGGTAAAAGGTACTTCTACAGAACATGGAAGAAGATGGGCAATGGGAAGAATTTCTTTTAAAAGTGTGCCAGCCAGTGGAGTGGAGATTTCCTGCATGGGTTAAAGAGGTTCCCAGTAATACAACACTGGCTTGCTTTTAAGGATTTCCCTTTCCTTTTAAGGATTTCCCTTTAATTTAGTTAATCTCTGCCTTTTTCATGAAGCTCCCTTTGTAAAGCTAATGTAAGCTGTTTTACAGAAGCTGGAGAGTCAACAGAGATGTGCAGCCCAGGCTGCCTCCTCTTGTGCTGCACTCCTCTTAATGCACTTAAGCACAACCTGCTACATGGTCAATCTTTTGGCTGTTTGTGAAGTAATAGTGCAATGGGAGGGCAGGCAGGTAACAGAGCCCCATGCCTATCTCTCCATGCTCCGTCAGTTGCTGCTCAGATCTAGCCACAGTTTTATCCCACAAATTGCTGATGTATTCAAGCAGCGCTGGTGAATGGGGTGTATCTCTCAAAACCAACTTAACAGCAAACGCTGTTAAGTTTAATTTATCATCTCAATGTAAATCTACAAATATGGAAGGAAAAAAAGGAAGATAGAAAGTTTCCCCCTTCCCCATGATGTTCATTCATCACAAAGATGACACCAGGAGGCTAGTCTGGTATATATTACTTTGTGGCATATAGATCATTTTTCAAATAGAAGAGCAATCCGCATAGCAATCCGCATTTATTCACATCTGGATATAACTTTTTGGTCTGACTAAAAATCACCTAAGCATCTTTATGCACTTAGGAATTCTTCCAATGCATATGTAAAGGGATGCTGCTTCACTTTGGTATTTTTTTCAAGACTCTGGAATACCATGCATTTTTTCCATTAGACAAGTGAAATCAATTTACCTCTGAATGTGCCCCCTTGGCAATGCTGTACTTTTGCCAATAGTAAGAATATGTGAACATGCGTGGAACTTACTGGTGTGTTTCCTGAAAAAGCAGAAATATGTATTACAAACAAAAATAAATACCTGAAAACAGCTGCTTCCTCTTTGTTCCTTTGGAATATACACTTGCTCCAAATAATCATATATACAGAGTATGTATAAAAAAGTGTCCTTCCTCCCTCTTAATTTTAAATTAGTTTCAAGTTTTCATTGGAAATTTCATATGCAATGGCATTGCCTCAACCTTCTACAATGGTATGGCAGGATCTGGGAGTAAATGCAGCTGTCAAGTGAATCACAAAATGTCACATTCTAAATGAAATATGTTTCCAGGGTGAGATTCCAGGGTGAATTGCACTATATATCACTTAAGCATAAATTTTAATTTCTGAGTTTTTATCAGACTCTGGCTATGAGGCAGTCTTGTACACACAAATCTTTCTATCAATCCACAGAAATTACATCAGCATATATAGATCAAAATGCTTTTACTTACATAAGGGAGCAATAATATTTTGGTACTCACTGAAGGACTGTTTGGAAATGTGACTTCATATTACTATATTTTGGATTGTATCTTACTGTATCCTTCAAAGAGTCTCCAGAAAGTGTAAGACCAATGCCCAGGGATAATAGAGCCATAGAAGAGTTTGGTTGGAAGGGACCTTTAAAGGAGGTTACCTAGTTCAACCTCCCCTGCAATGAGCAGAGACATCTTCAACTAGATCAGGTTGCTCAGAGCAACGTTGTATGTTCCTAGGCATGGGACAACTACCACCTCTCTGGGAAACCTGTTCNTGTGATTCTGTGACTGGGGAGATTTTATGAATTTGTGTATTGCAGGAGAAAAGGAAGACTGAATTGTTCAGATATCTGAAAACATGGTTTGGAACATGGGAACAATTGTAAGCATGAGTTGAATGTAAATTAAACAGGTTGAAAAGGAAATATTGTGTNTTTATCTAGTATAAATCTTCCCTCTTTTAGTTTAGAGCCATTACTTCTCACCCTATTGTAACAGACCCTGCTAAAAAGTTTGTCTCTATTGTTCCTGTAAGCCCCCTTTAAGTCCTGAAAGGCCACAATAAGGTCTTCTTGAAGCCTTCTCTTCTCTAGGCTGAACAACCCCAACTTTCTTAGCCTGTCCTCTATGCATTTTTTTTCGCCCAATCTGCTGAACTCCCTCCAACATGTCCATCTATGTGGTTAACAAGAAATTGAACAGGTTGCCTCCTCCTATTTATATAGATTCTGGCTGATCTGGTAATTTTATCTTGAAACTTTGGGCACCCATCAGGCACCTGAATGGCAGAAGCAGTATTCCTTTATTAATCTCACTGCTTCAGCACTTGTCTTGTGCTTTTTTCTCCTTATTAATGTCATTCTCTCTCCCTGAATTTCCTTGAAGTCATTTTTGATGATGGAACTATAATGCTGGAGTTATAAGACTGTGATTTTGTGCTATAGAACACCCGGATTAGTTTGCTATTAAGGTCTATTGGAAAAAATTCTGTTTGTTGCATAGATCTGGCTCTTGTGAGGGCAGTTATTCTTGTACCCATATAACTTGAAAACAGAACTTGTATTATAAACTCCACAATCTGAAGCTAAAGTGAAAAAAACCCAAATGATATTGTATGTTGTTTTAGATATAGCAGTCTTGCTGCAGTGCCTGTGTGGGCAATGGGAGATGTACAGGGCAGAGGCGGCTCCATCACATGATGGGGCTTGTTCATCCTGCCCTGTGTCTGTGATTTCAACAATGAGAACGAGACCAAACTTTATAATTCATGTGTGGGAAAATCCATGCATGGTCAGGCAAGCATACAAGTAAAACATAAAAGAGAAGGATTAAGAGGTGCACAAAGCCATCTTAAGAAAGATTACAGAATATATAAGGAGAGCAGGAATACAGAATTGAAACCCTTGAGAAAGAATTCTAGTAGTTGAGAAAAGGATGTACCATTTTGAGAAGGAGATCCAGCATTGAGGCAAGACCAGGAAAGACAAAAGGGAATTTCATGAATGAAAAGAGAAGTGAAAGATACGAAACAGGCAGATCCTGTCTAGATCTCCTAGAGCAGGCAGAACCTGCTCTAGGAGGACCTGCTTTNATGTTTTTCTACACATATTTTCACTTACTAGTTCAAGACAGGACTCAAAGTCAAAGCTTGGAAATACAGTGCAAAAGAGGATTTTCACAATATTTTACAGGCAACTACCAGGAAGGAAAGGAAGGTCTTTGGGAAAGTTTGTACTTACAGGAATTCAGATCAAAGAGATGAGGATATATAGAGACAAGCTTTGAACTTTAACATGCTTTTCTGTGCTCAGCTTGCCAGTTTTTGGAGGGCCAAGCAACATACTTTAGAATAGCTAGAAGAAGAAAGAGAATTCACAGAAGGAAAAGTGCACAGATGCTGAACAGAGAATACTGGAGGATGGAAAAGAAAAGAGTAATAAAATATAATTACTCCATTTAAATTTGGCTCCTTTATGCATGCCTCGACACTGTGTACATATTCCAGCCCTCACATTCTGACCCTTTGCTTTCATTTACTCTTGGTTTTCTGAAGCAGGTATAAATGAAGTAATAACTGTATACAGCAATGTAAAGGTAGCTGTAGGAGGAGTGTCAGAATTCTGAAATCAGACTGTTTGTTCACTAAGCCACTTAAAGCAGCAGAAGACATAGTTTGAATAAATTGAACCAAACTTCTATTGGAGGATCATAAATGGAAAAGGAAGAGTTTGGGAGATTAAAACTGGATGGCCTGAGTACTTGCAGGGAAACTGTAAGAGAAATATATGATGTGTTTGTGAGAATACCCAGAATATTCTCTCTTAAGCTGCTGTCAAATTTGAAATTTAGAAAGAGAAGGAATTTCTTTGGGTGAATACTTATAAAATACAACTATATATTACAGACTTAATATCTGGCAGGCTGCTGAATAACAACTGTGACAGTGCCTTCCTTCCAAAGATGACTTGAGCCAAAGAAATGTAACTTTTTCTTTAAAAGCCAATAGAAAGTTAATGAGACTTTCATAGCCTTGAAAACATAAATCTTAAGATGCCAGGATCAAATGACGTGTCTCCTAATTGAGCAATTCTCCCATGTATATGCCCTATGATCAATCATGAACACAGCACATGAGCCATCACCACCTAATGATGCAAAATCTGTCTCTGGATAAGTTTGAGGGGGAATGGTATGAATACATCGACATTCCTCCTAAGAAAGTGTTTTGAACAAACTTCAGCTTGGCAGGTTTTACACAACACTTGCTATCTGATGAATACAATAATCATAAAACGATGACCCTTTACATAAGAACATTAATGGTCCATGTGTAAGAATAGCCTTGAGGGATAAAGAAAAGTTTGTCCACAGAAACAGTGGTAGTTGTAAAAACAGGCACAGAGTAGGTATTTCCATACTAACAGTCAACTAAAGAAACAGGTTGCAGTGACAACTTTCTTCTAGTCTGATTGCTTAGTGAGTGCAGTCTCCATGCAAGCCTTTGCAAAGATAACTAAATCAAGTTAACTTATATTAGTTATTAATAATACTATTCTGCATAGTAGCTGCATAATTTAGCATAATCTTGTGTTGTATTCAGATATATAACTTTGGAGAATCATCTCATTGATCTATGATTTGCAGTAAAATATTCTGGAATAGGATAGGTTAAAATATGTAAATCTCCAGGTGAAAGTAACAGAATTAAACTCTAAAAATAAGGATGCCTTTTTCACGTTTATAATTTTTTTTTCAGGGCTTTTTTCCCTTCATGAGTGACAACACAGCAACATGATGAGTCACTGTGTGCCTGATCCTCAATTGCAAGTTCTTCTGGAACCTGTTAATCATCCGAGTGATGCATTTCCTGCAAAGATGAAGGAGTCCTCTGGCAGGGACTGCACACTGACACAAGCTGGTGAAACACTAAAGAGAAAAGCAGCATGCAGTTTCCAGTAACACTTGATAAAAGTGCTTAATAAAAAGATATGTGTATAATGGTCTATCCATCCCAACTTCATAACCGTCCATGATTAAACTTTTTGCGAGAAGTCATGCTTCTAGCCAACATCCTGTTCTCTCAGTAGTGAGTAGTTTCCTTTCAACTTTTATGAAAAATAATAACTAATATGCAAACTGAATGAAAACTATTATAAGTCAATTGCCCCAAACCAAAAATGGTAATTAATACCATTTCTCACAGAAATTTCAGGAACTTCACATCCCATCTTTGAGCTCTCAGGAAGGCAGAAGTATTTTCCCCTAAGTATTTTCCCATAATTGTTCAGAAAATAGTACATTGGAATTCCAGACACCTTTTCTTGCTGACGTCAACAATATTTCATTTGTCTTGCAGGTCTCACTGGAAATTAAAAAGAAAGGTCCTGGTTGGTGTGGTCAGAAGTTAGCACATATGTGAGATGTTTTATGAAAAAAACAACTTCCTTCTCCAAACAGGGTCGCAAGTCTGGTTTACAGAAGCTGAGATGTGACATTATTTTAGAAGTGGCACTAATTTTTGAGATAGAAAAGTGAAGAAACACTTTGTCCTCTGTGAACCCTTTTTTCCCTTTTGTCAAATAAACTCAATCTCAGATCTGCAAATGCTGTTAAGTTGTGATTCTCTCCTGACATTTAGAGTCAGTGAGTAAGAAAATTCACCAGTGCTGTATGTACTGAGAAAACCTTGATTTTGGATGACTTTTTAAATGTTTACTGAAGACAAAGACACAAAGCATCCAAGTGGATATTACATCACAGGGCCCTTGATCATTTCCAAAGATGGTTTCAAAAGGGTGGGCACAAGACCCACAGCAAGGACAAGAGTCTTCAGTAGATGGCATGCTGCAGATACACATCAAGAAGCACACACCTGCAGTTATTTAGAGCTCAACTGTGCTGGCTAGTAAGGTGAGAATTTATCTTACTGATTAGGCTGCAACTCAGGCCAGTCTCAAAGCCCAGTGTTTGCACAAGGAGAATAGTCTAGGCAGTCTATGTCATCGGAGAAAGATAGACTCCACTGGCATGAAATCCAGGGTTCCTACTTGATCTCCTTTAAGAAGGGAGGAAGTGCTTATTATAAGAATGTAGAAGTCTGGGCTAGCATTTTGGGGAGCATCTGGCAATGGCTTAAATAAATTTAAATAAATAGAAAGCTTCCTTCAACCCCTTACTTAATACAAAGAGAATCTAGGAAAGTGTCCTTTTCCTCCCTCGTTTAGTTATCAACCAGTTTATTATCAGCCTCTAGCCTGATCAAGATATTTATACAGAGAAGGAATGACTCCTGCTTTACCCTACCATCACCTCATGTTTGGTTGATCAGGGCATGACAGAGTAATGTCTGTGCACCTGTCTATTTCCATTCTCTAATTATTTCTGTTCTGCAAACAAATTCCCCTGATAAGTACTCAGAGGTCGGAAGTGTTCTGGCTTAGGCCAATAGGAAATTGTGATGGCTCCTGGATCTGAGCTACTACCTAAGAAGACCTCAGAGCCTTCCAAGTTAATACCTCTGGATCTAGAACCTTTCTTTCTTACCTGCAGCTGTCAAAATTTATGTCCCTAATAAGAGCTATGCAAAAATCTATCCAAAATCTATCATTAAGATATCTGGGTTCATCATGGTAGTCTTACCTCCAGAGATTTTTAAATTTACTGAAACATAAATCCAAAACCAATGCTAAACAGTCATACCTATGTGTTTATACCTAGCTTCCAATTGTAATTTACCACACCTCATCCTATTCTACAGCATAGCTTTTCTTACATTTGGAACAAGAGAAATACATTTCCAGTTGATATCAGATTTCCATCTCTTGGGGTTATGTTGTAAGGAACCAATGATGAACCATCAGATTTTCTTACTGTGCATGGCCAAATTATCTCAGGCATGTGAAGGGACCTTTCCTTTGAGATTACTAAATTAGTATCAGTCACTTATAGACCGGACTTATTATGACAATCTAGAAAAAGTTTGAACTAGCATTTTGGGGGGCATCTAGCAATGGCTTAAATAAATCTAAATAAATCAGAAGCTTACTGCACATAAAAAGTATTGACTGTAAGTTCTGTATGTTTCATTGAAAGCACTGTAATATCAAATAGTATTCCACTGAGCCTTACAGCAGGACTTCAACTTTATCAAAACTGTTTTTCAGTTGTTATTATGAAACAACTGTTTTAAGTCAGTGATGCTTCCCAGAATTTTGACAAATAAAATTTATCGTGGCAAAAACCCATTCTCCTGGAAACCATGCAAATGATTATACAATGCAATCTTGTAATATGCCTCCTAAGTGTCAGTTCTCCCCCATATCAGTCACCAATTTTTTATCAGTGTGGCAGAACTGGTAGAGTTGTACTTCATGTACACAGTAAAGTCTTTTTGAAAGCTGCCTAGAGTACATGAACCCTACTTTTCTAATCTCAGGATGAGATGAGATGATGAGCCCCTCATTTCATAGGTAGTGTTATTTCTACTGCTGGCATCCTGTCAGCCACAGGAATGTGTGGCACACAAAGCAAATAAGTTACAAGCATATCTAAACATCACCTTCTCCCTCCCCTCATTGTTATGAGAATGGATTGTATTATGCTCTGTTCTCCTTTGATGAAACAGATTTTGTTCTTCATGCCAAAAAGCCAGTTTTGTACAGAAAACAGAAATAAAAGCACATTTTTAATAAAAGCAAGATTCTGCATGTTTGTGTTGGAAATTACAGAAAAAAAAAAGCTCTTGTATAACAAGTTAGTGCCATAGAGGTGGAGAAGAGGGGCTGAACTGCAGTGGTGGGGGGCCTGGAGCCAACCTGTGAAGCAGTACCAAGAGCACCAGGATGAACCTCTGCTGGGACAAACCAGGCCTGGTACTTCTTTTGCAGACTCAGCCTCTCCTAATAAGACTGGTGTTTTTTAGCACTTTGCCCTGAAAGACCTGCATTCTGGTCTCCTTCAGAGCAAGTGTATAGGGAAGATGATAAGAGGCAATGTCCCAGCCTTAAATTAATACATGCCTGTGTGAAGCTGACCCTATATACAGCTAACTGGTGTGTTTAACTTGAAACACACAACACTTGTTGCACAATTTCTACTTGAGCCAACTTGAACACATGACTTAAGAATACTGCTTTCTTACACTCCTATGGAGCAGAAAGAGAAATGGAAATATGACCAGACCCTTTTGCATATTTACTTTTAAAGGGAGAGATGAAAAACCTCCATCATCCAAGTACTGTGTGTATAATACTTTCAGTCAGTAACATCCTCTTTCCAGGAAAGCTTAATCCATTATCAAGACATTTCCTTTAAATCCCACTGGGAGATACTTTAGCAGGTGATAGCTGGTGGTTAAGAAGGTTAGTAAAAGAGCAGATGTGGCGATGAAATGAAAGTTTGCAATACCTGAGTACAAGAGCAAAGCCATGTCAGCTACCATAACTGTTGTTTTATAAGCTATGCAATGTTAAAAGGTACAATGATACAAAGAAGAAAATGAGAACCTGTTTCTAGAACCAGCTCTGCCATCTATAGGGCCTGACTCTTCTGTAGAATCATAGAATCGTCTAGATTGGAAGAAACCTTTAAAACCTTTAGTCCATCCGTCAACCTAACTCTGACAAAAAAACTTTACTAAACTATGTACCTGAGCACCATGCCAACCTGTCTTTTGAATACCTCATGGGATGGTCCCTCAACCACTTCCCTAGGCAGGTCATCCCAATGCTTGATAACCCTTTCCATGTAAAAAAAATTCCTAATATCAAAACTGAACCTCCCCTGCTGCAACTTGAGGCCATTTCCTCTTGTCCTGTTGCCTGTGACTTGGAAGGAGCAACTGACCCCCACCTCTCTACAACCTCTTTTCAGGTAGTTGTAGAGAGCAGTGTCTTCCCTCAGCTTCCTTTTCTTTAGGCTGAACGATCCCAGCTCCCTCAGCTTCTCCTCATAAGACTTATTCTCCGGTCACCACACCAGCTTCATTGCCCTTCTCTGGACCTGCTTCAGCACATCAATATCTTTTTTTTTTTGTTAAGGGGCCAAAACAAAGACTGGACAGAGTACTCGAGGTGGGGCCTCACCAGTGCCAAGTACAGGGGGAAAATCACCTCTTGAGTTCTAGTCACTACAGTATTCCTGACACAGGCTAAGAGGCTGTCTGCAGAGCCTTTCTACCCTCAAGCAGGTCAAAACTCCCCCCTGGCTTAGTGTCATCTGCAAACTTACTGAGGATGCACTCGATCCCCTTCAAGAGATAAAAGTCAGGAATATACTCTAGTATCGTCTGATCAATACTTCAGATAACATCAAATTAATTATGTCTAATTCTGTCCTGATTTTCACCCACTAAGACTCTGGCCTGTTGAGATTTCAGAAACCTGTCTGAAATACAAATCAACCCAACAGTAGTATCGCATATAGAAACTTGTATTGTATCAGTGATGTCTGTCAAGGCTTTCCTTGGCAGTCAGGTACATAATGCAAACATTGTTGAGAAGCACAGTAACAACAGAACAGAATTTTCTGTATGAGACAAATTCTTCTTTTCTTTTATTTATTAAACCCAAGTGAAAACAAGGAAAACTCATGTGTGTTTAAAGAGCTGAAGCTTATAATAGTAAATTATATTTGGAGCAGCAGTTCTTTCCCAATGCAGTACTGAAGGACCAAGCATATTTGAAAACGTCCAGAAATAATCCTTCTCAACTAAATAATTAATCTGCCCTAATTTATAGCACCTGTTGGGAGATGCTGTCACCCAACTCTGTGCTATTCATGAGACCTTGTTGCCTCTTTCCAGGAAAGTTAAAGGGAGAGGGAAAGGTAAAAGTGTAAGGAAGAAAGGTTTATCTCTTTCCTGCACTCAGATACTAAGAGCTGCTTTTAAAGCTACTTTTTCATAGCTTGGCTTCCAGTTCCAGTTGGTTGTGGAGTGGTACCTATTGTGAAATTCTTTTCTGCACTAAGAATCTGCTAAAATGGGAGAAAATTAATTCAACAGCTTCATGTGCTTCTGGGAAAAGACAAATTATTCTGGTAGCCCACTCTCCCCTGTGTATGCTATTAATGACAATAGAAGAGTTTCTTCTGATCTCTAAAGCTTGGTTTCAACAAGATCTATATCATGGACCTCATAATTGGTCCTCGCCTATTGGAAAAATGAAGATAAATTATCTTTCTGGCATAGAAGGTTATCTTCAAGCTGAAAGAAAGTCTTGGATACAGGGGAAGCCAATAGAATACCTTGTGCAGCCAATCAGCTTTCTCTTCAAGGTAAAAAAAGGCTGATGGGTATCAGGTTAAGAAAGTCACTATTGTTAAATTGGTTCATGGTTTGCTTTCACTGCTTGTCTAAGCAGACAAAGGAAGTGATTTCATACAGAAAAGTCTAAACTTGTAAGACTGGCAGCTTCATTTCACAGACCTGGTTATTTCAAGTGAGTTTTAAGAAATGCATGAGAAACCTATTTCAACCAGGATATCAACCTTATGATGTTTCTTAAAAATGTGCTTAAGAATAAGTTTTCAAAGTAGAGAACACTGGAATTTTGTGTACACATGCCAGTTATTATGTGCACAGATGCCTGATTTGCTTCAGCATATGGCAAATATCAAAGTATTTCTTTACAGAGCATTTTTTGCATCCTCTGTTTTTAATTGACTCATGTTTGCTCATGCAGTTCAGCTATTTGAATGCACAGATCAAACCATGGGATTGAATGCACTTTAGTAAAGAACTAGTTGATCTGTCCTATGGAAATTCTCGAGAGTTAAAACAATTTCACATTATTTATCAGGCCAAAGTCAAGTTTTTACAATTTTTTTTGTTCATTGAATAATCCCCAACTGTCCAACCTAAATATCCCTAGGACATTTAGCTGAAACACCAGGCAACATCACGTTATTCAGCCTGGTTCAACAAAAGAACTGGAGCACCAATATTTCAGGTAGGTATTTCAGAGGAGGTGAGAGAATATGACTGTAAAGTCTCTCTGATTTCTCCCAATCTGTATATACAGTTGATCATTCATTATTGGAGGGAATGAAAAAAGGCTATTAGCAAGTCACAGAGTCAGAGTTGTTTATCACTTGCTCGGTCTTCTTGTAGATATTTACTTAATCCAGGTGCAAAAGCCCCAAACACTAGACCTCATTTTGGTGTGAAAGACAAAAGCTCAGGCCCCTGGTACAGTCTGAAAATTGGAACAGCCACAGCAGGGGGATTAATGAAAGAGCCCACCTATCACAGCCATTCAAGAACCCTCAGTACAAGTGACTGAGAGTCAAATCCTTGCTCCAAATCCACCACAGTAAAATCTTAAAATGTTTTTTTGCTATATCTCAGTGAACTTCTTAATAGCTGTGCATTAGATATTCTCAGGCATCTTTGAACAGAAACCCCACCCTTGTCAAAACTATATGTGTGTCTCCACAGAAAATTACATTCATCTTGACAAGATATTTTGTCAGAAAATTTCTGTCTATCTTTAGCTCAATTGACAAAAGTCAAGCTATTTGTTGTGTTTCCTATTCAGTCCCACTTTCCTGGCCTTAACTATTCCTCTCTGACACCAGAGTTCTCCATTAAATTTTGTCTTTCTGCTGTTACCTAGTTCTGCAGGCTTCATTCATCATCATACCTTTTTCTCTGTAAGCAGCAGAGGACAACAGTTTCTCCATATTTTTGTTTGTTTGTTCGTTTTAAAATATTTCTAAAGATGCATTTTCTAAAACAAAGCAACAAAATAAAAATAAAATGTTCATGCTTTTATTCACAGGTCTTCAATAATAAATAATTTGCAGATTTCAGGTGTGACAGGAGTCTTTGCCCCTTGCACTCAAACTTTCTTAAAAGTTCAAACCCTCCTAATGACACAGACCTGTTTCTAGGAACTTACTGAAGGGTTTTCAATAGATTTGAGATTTTATCCTTGCTAAATCCTATCATGAGGTCCTGAGACTGTTTTCATTAGCAGATTACAGCATGAGAAGGATCAGATGACTTAGAGCCCACACTCTCAACCCAGTTCTAATTCTTCAAGGAATGCCTCCAAGAAAATCTCCCCTCCTGTCTCCTTGACTGTAGATTTTGCTTAGCAGAGTGTTATACTTTCCATGGGATATTTCTGGAAACTGTTGATTCTCAGTTTAGCCCATTTCTGGATTTGCTTAAGGCTCAGTTCTTAATGATATATACATAGTTTTAATGAAAATATAATTTAAGAATCTAATAACATGAGAGCAGGGAACGAAGAGAGCAGGCTTCACATTTCTGCCTTTGTTCACATTATGTAGATGTGCCAGCCTCTTATTCCTCAGGAAGTCTTATATAGATCTTTCAGCCCTTTAAACTTTATTCCCTTAGACAACTGCCCAAATTTAGTAGTACAAAGAATTGTTTGGAAAAAAAAGCACACTGTGTCCTGCCCACTTCACTCTATCTCCTGGGTGTTCTTAGGCTCCTCATGCAGATGCCCATGCACACTGCTGCCAAAAGCCATTGCTCTGCCCTCTGCAAATCAATTGCTGCCCTCTTCAACTGCGAAGCTTATGTTTTTTCATATTTCCTTAACAGAAAGAGCACTTAGTGAAACAACATCCTTTTAAACCACACGAAAATTAAACTGTGAGCAAAATCCAACTTTTGATGATGTCAAGGTGAAAAAAAGATGTTTGCCTTAAAATACGCTTTTTCTCACATCCCCCTAATATTGTGACTAACCATTTACAAAGCAACATCTCTGAGAAGTTCCCAATTCTTTGTCCATGCAGCCAGTAGGATAAATTCTAATTCCCATGCACACTCACACACACACACTCACACACAAACTTTAGTTACATATAAAGAACACATATGAAAACTTTGGAACACTGGAAAATTTAGCAGGATCCAGAAGTTCACCTGGACATAGACCAAATATTTTATTATGTCTATTTTAGGCATAATTTATGTTGTTCTAGATAATATTTTCCTGTTTTCTATGTTAAAATAACAAAGCAATTTCTGCGCTTGCAGATATATATGCATTTTTTTGAAAAGCCAAAAAAATCCCTGTGGTTCGTGTATGTCAGAACAGGTTCTGAACCTTAAATTGAGCTTGGGATGGCGGGGGTTGGGGGGGAGGCATTTTGATGGTGATACAACTATTTGTGATTCTTGTGTGTGTGATCCTGATGTGAAAACTTCAGGGTTGTCTAGTTTTACTCCTGAAAACAATCACTAAAAGCCAAAAACCTATTTTAAACTGCCATCTTTATTTGAGTGTATAGCAAATATGAAGCACCAGAAACACACACAACAATCCCAATTGCTGTTAAGCTTTTGCAAGTGTAAGGAATCCATTCCAGGTATCTGATAGCTTATCATAATTATTTGGACACATAGTGCAGAACTGGTGCCTGGAAAATTATATAAGGTCTATAGAGTTTGGACTTAGGCATGTGGTCTACCCAGCATTCATGTCACACAAAAAAATTCTACAGGGTTTAGCAGCATTTAGGTCATGACTAAGAG
>VZTM01031419.1:7260-33998 GCA_013400555.1 Jacana jacana
ATTTTATTATGGTCATAATTATATAATGTCTTATATCTTCGGGGAGTGTAAAAGGATCAATAGAGTACAAGACAGCTGAAAGACAAAAAGATCTTGGTCACCGCTTATTTCTGTATCCATCCATCCGTGCTCCCTACCTCCAGATCCCCATGGCTACTTGTGCTGCTGGAGACACGAGGAGAAAGATTNAGCAGTATATGAATATGTTCAGTCTTTTAACTCACAGCAAAATTATGGAACAAAGGAAAGGCAATGCAGACTTTTTAGCATTTTGCTTCTTACCTTTAATAGGCAGCTGCTCTATATGGGCAGAAACCACTGTACATTCTCAGGCTTTGCTACAGAGAATACCTCCTGTGCTGTGAACATGGAGAAAATATTCCTATCTCTAGGTATTATTTAAGCCAGCAAGCATGTTGTTCAGGGTGACACTGTTCTAAACATGGCACAAATATAAACACAGTTGTTAATAAAACAAATTAGATAGGACAATACTGAACCAACATCACAAAGATGAAGCAGATAGACTGTGCTCAGACAATAGGGAAAATGCATGGAAAATACAAAAGCTCACAAGTCCAAGGAATAACCAGAGAGGGCTCCAGTAAGAAATGGAACCCTGTGAGACAGTGATGTATACAAATATCCCCCTTCCAGACAAAGAGAAGGGAGGAGAAGGTGGTGGTGGAGAAAGGAAATAAAATATAAGAGATATAAAAGGGCAGGCCTGTTGGTCATTTACTCCAATTAAGCCAATATTTTGCAGCTGTACTGCTCCAAAGTTCAAGCAATTAAAGTCACTATGTAGGTTCTGCCCTCCCTGGAAAGCATGACTTCAGGATTTGGATTCAGGGAGCAAAATGATTTGGGCAAGTAGGCTTTCCTTTTGATACATTACCTGACTTGTAAAAAGCAGCAGTGTTTGATTAAGGATCCTTTTAATTGCCTTTCACCAGACCGATGTGTTCATTTTGCTTTCCCTCTCCCCTGCATTTCATCCTGACAGCCACCTAATTGAATATCCAGGTCAGATTGGGAAGGGNGCCATTCTGTGGATTTTCTTTGTATTGGTAATATTAATATTAATAATGACAGTAACGCTTCTGAAGATGAGATAGCTCATCATAATCCAAATGGTGGGTTCTAGCACAAAAATACTGCTGTATGCAAAATTTTTGTGCTTCCAAAGGATTTGTGCATTTATCATCATTTGCAGTAGCATAGGAATTAAACTGCACGATCCTTCTTTGATGATTATAGTTTGTTCAGTCTGGGAGAGAATTTCTGAGTAATTACTTTTTACTCACAGCATTCAGTTCAGGACACAAAATTTGTCAAAAGTTAGTTGTATTTAGTTCTTGGGTTTTGGTTCAAACGTCTATGAATTTGTTAAATCTTGCTCACAACTTTGCTGTGCTTAAAGCTGAGTTTTAACTTCTCATTCTCCACATCCTTTCTACTTGCACATAATTTTTACTCAGTAGGTTTCTTGCAAATCAAGTTTGATAGCCTCTGGATAAGGATGAGAAAAATGATTGGTGGAGCAATGTGCTGATGTGCAGACATTCCACATAGATGTGAGATTAGCACCTAGTTCTTCATCTGATGATAGCCTTGAAAAAGTGGTTCCTTCACCATAATGCAAAGTGAGAGAGGAAGCTCCTAGTGCCTTTACCACTTTGTACAACCAAAATAACATGTTACTGAATTTCATCTTCAGTACAAGTCCTCCTCCTCTGAAGTTCCAGGGTAATAGCTGAGATTTTAAATGCACAGAAGTGAAGCTGTTCAAAAATAGAATTTTCCTCCCATGGGAGATTTCAGCACTTCAAAATTACTTTCTGCTTTAAAATAAGAATGTAAGTTAAAGCAGAAGGCGCTTGATTCAATCTTTTCTCAAGTTTTGAATTGAAATTTTGAAATGGAAAAATAGGCATCTTCAATAAAATTTAAATAATTTAGTATTTTTAAATTAAAAGTTTATTTGGACAAATATTTTTAAAAATGTGCTTTGGGGAGGAAAGCTGTATTACACTTTGTAATGCTGAATTTGATTCTTTGGTTTAGAAAGCCAGAAGGGTAATTGAAAATCAACATTTTCCTGCTGCTGAATATTTGAAACTCTATTTTACGCCATTAACATTTTTCAAACAAATTTTTGGATTGGCTTTATGCTGAAGTCAGTGCTGTGGGAATCAAAATTTTGGATGTCCTGACTCATGTTCAAGTAATATTTTGCATGTTTCCTTTCATTCCTGCACCTGTTTCCATTAATTTTCTTGTTGAATTTATCTGGGAAGGGGAGACATTCTGAAAGACAAAAGTGGTTGTATGTAACTGCAAGTTATATCCAACAAGTCCAAACCTTCTTGGATCAAAGGGTGAAACTCCACTGAAGTCAATGGAGCTTTAAACATTAGCATCAACAGCAAATTTGTCCCATGTAGTGCAATTGCATTGTCACATCTTCAATGCTCGTCATTCTCATGATAGACATTACTAAAAGATTCTCTTTTCAAGCAGTTATGCATTTATTATTTTCAAAACCCATTTCCTCAGAGAGGTCAAAAGCTGTTCTCATCACCATAGAGAGCCCATGGGAATTCAGCATTCTGAAGTACGGCAGGTATCCAACTGCATTAAAATGTCAACGCTATTTTTTGTTTTTATTTATTTTAACCATGCTCTAGTTTGGTCATGATTCAAAAGTGGTAGAATCTAATTATTTTTTGATTGGGAGGAAAAAAATTCCAGCAGGAAAAATGTCACATTAAAATTGGATTACTTCCAACTGATCCATAAAAGAAATTCCCCCAGTGAAAAAGCCCTGTCCCTGATTGCTTTGTATCACTAGAGTGATGCTATAATACTATTTTTTATACTGTGTTTCTGACAGTTTTTGGTATTATCTATGCAGAAAATAGATTGCAGATCTCCTCTAAAAGCCAAATATTTTTTCCTGCTTGGCTGCACAGTAAAGTTGGAGTTTTCCTTCCTTGCCTGTGTTGGTATTTTTCCTTAAGAGAGGAGAACAGTGCAATTATTATTTGTGTGCATTACTTTAGAGCCCCGAGATCCAAACAAGATCTCACGGTGTAAAGCATTGTGGGACTCTGCAGCTGCAGATAACTCCTGCCTGAAGAGCTTTTGGGCTATGGCCCCACTCCTGTAACCTGGAGCTTGTTGGTTGGCCTGTAGGCAGGCTACACACCTGGGGCTTCAAGCACAGGGTGAAGAAAGGGGGAAGGATGCTTTATTGTCCCAGCTGCATAAGCAGGGAGTTCCAGGGATTAAATCCCTTGCCCGAGCTCATGCAGGAAATCTGTGTCTGGTCATAAAGTGGAAGCCAGATCTCCTGTGTAGCCCTCTCAGCCTTGACCCATCCATCCTTCCTCCCAGTGTCATGTTGGCCTCCAACGCAGAAACTTCTATCCAAGGAATTTTCCATTGAGTTCTGCTGATGATGAGTTTCTTTCTCACCAATAGGTGGAAACTGACAGCCCGGTTTCTCAGGTGACACAAGGAACGGTTCTGCCATCCCAAATGAGGCAGGAAAACGATCACGCAGAACAAGGAATTTTCCATAAGAAACTGTACCGTAGCAACTGAAAAAGACGTTGAAGCACATTACATTTACTCAGCTTGTTGCAACCTGTGCTTTGATGCAACAGGACATCAGAAAAGCGAAGACTTGTTTTTTTGTTTTTCTTTTCCTCACTCATTTCTTTGGCCAGGAGAGTGATTGCTTTAACTGGTGCTGCTTGATCATAATGAATTTATTGCAAAATTGTGTAACCTTTCCACATCCGCCTCCAAAGTATATGCCAGAGCCTGTGTTCTGGCAAGCATTGTCATGCTGTAGCTGGGGAAGGTGAGGGAACTACATCTGCAAAACTCCATAAGAGATCATAACCTTTTGAAATTGTAGGATAACTAACCACAGGGGATGCAGAAGTATTTCCAACAGGCTGGCAGCTGCAAAATATGTGGCATTGAAATAAAATTGAGTCACTAAGAAGTAGCGATAAATAAACTAGCAAAAGTTTTGGTCTTTTTACCTAAGCAACCTCAAATGTGATTGCCTAGTATAACACTAAAAAAAAAACATCACTGCAGAAACAAGTGGTTGTGATGTTGGTCTGGATATGGACAAATTCTTGCTGTACTAGGGAGAGCATTTAATTAAGATGTTGTATTAAATCTCTAGGGAAAATCTTTGCAGGGCAATGTTCAGCTTGTTCCTGACCAGCTCTAACAGGCCGTTCAGGAAGAAAAAACTAAAATAACAAGACTTAAAATGCTTAAGTGAGACAGGAGAAATTCTGATTAGTACTACTAATCAGCTGAGGTCTGGAGATTCCCTTTCTTTTGAACTGGAGCAATTTAGTCATCTTCCTTTTCTTTTTTTCAGAGTTTATACTGCACCTGCCTGTATTTAATTTCTTCCTTGCATCTCTTCACAAGCCCATCAGCAGTTCAGTCTCATGTTTCTCACTGGAGACAATAAACTCCTTGGTGTGGATGTTCCTCCCCTCCTATATATCTGCAGACACGAATTACTGGGTGGAAAGCTGCAGCATAATGCACATTTCTTACATATGTACGTCTTTTAATTGAAACTCACAACCTGTTGGACTTCTGAGGTATTCCTGAGGCAAAATGTACCTCTTCTCTGAGACTGCTTGTTTCAGGTCCCCCTTGGTGTCAGTGACAAGCTTGTCACTGATTGGGGAAAGTTGCATCTGACTCCTGCAGAGCTGTGCTTGAACTAAAAGTGCTGTACTGGAGCAGGAGTTGTCACAGCTGTCTTTAACTAGGGCTTTCAGCAAGGTTTGGATGAGAAAGCACAGTACTTTTTGTTCAGTAGCAGGGATAATGCAGGTTCTTGAAGCTCTTGCTCCTAGCTACTGTAGCTAGGCTTCAACTTGGTTAATTATGGGCAAAAATACCTTTAAAAATAATCTCAAGCAGAGATTTTTCCCAATGATTCTGTTTGGATGCTGAGCAAGAATAGCCCTCATTAGGATACAATTTACCCGTTTCCCCAGTTTCTGCAACAGCTGGCATTACTGATGCCTGCTTGGCATCATATGAAGGAAAATTATTCCAGTAGTTCTTGTTCAGAAATCTTTGTTTACAGTCATGAAGGTGTGGAAAGGGAGCTCTTGCAAGTAGTTTTGAAGGACTGGTTGTGGTATGTTAATCCCTGAGGGTCTCTTTATTTTTATGCAGGATGGTACATTGAAGAGTGTAAACTAACAACATACAGACTGGAGTAAGCAAAGAATTAGGGTAGTTAGCTAAGCAGCAAACCTCACGTTTTCCTTTGTTCATGGCAAGCTTAGAGTTTTTTCTTTGTTTGTTTGTTTTTCTTAATTAGGGGATGCTGTGGGCTTCTTAATTGCTTCCTTCAGCTATTTCTCTGTGACTGTTAATCTAGAAGGACTCCACTGGGTTTCCCACTCTATATTTTGTGAGTGTGAGCTGGATTAGTTTCATGGCATACAAGACTACACTGAAAGCAATGAGAAATAACACTGAATGTAAGAGAAATTGTGTTGTAAAGTCTTTTTTATGACTGTATTTTTTTCTTTCAAGTTTCTTTTATTTTGGACTATGTTATAATGCACTTAAACTTTAAGAAGGCCAGAATCTGTGAAATTGAAGGAAGTTGTTCATTGCAGTCAAATCCATATCTGAAGATATCCGAAGAGTTTCAACTTGAGATTTTGAAATTAAGGAAGTTATGGCAGTGAGGAGTTTGGGCCACTGTATTCAAAATATACCAAACTAGAACTTTGATGTATACAAAGCCTACAATTTTTAGCTTTGTGATGTTGTCCAAGCAGAAAGTAATTAATATTTTAAAACCCACCTCACTATTATGGAACAACTAGGTAAGCATTTCTGACCTTATTTTCTAGGTGGAGGAAACAATGAATGATAAAGGGATTAACTCGATGGAAGCCTCATAAGAGTTGTTTGCCAGAGCAGAGATGACAAATACCTTTTCATCTCTGTGTGTGTCTGTGTCTAGGTTTCAGAAGCAAATGACGTTGCCTCTCTGTAATTTCTCCTCTAAGGAAAAATGCAAATCAGTAATGATTATTTTTGCAGTTAGAGCCTGTTACGTTCCTTAAACATGTGGCTGAATTACCATTCTCATATCAAAGAAAATGTTACAACAAGGGAAGAATAAATGTAACACAAGCAATGGTGAAAGCAACACATTAGCCTATAAATCGGGAATTATACGTGGCAAAACACTGGAAGAACTACCCAATAAATCTTGAAATTGGTTTATAAGTAATTACGTTATCTTCCGACCCTTCCTGTTCTCCTTAAAATTCCGACCAGAAGGGCAGGCTAGAAACACAGAGTCCTGCAAATTGCTTGAGGATCATTTTGTGGATGTTGGACTACCAAAAGGCAAAGTAGCCCTCCAGCTCTATAATGGGGTTCAAAGCAGTCCTTCCTAAAAGCAGGTCTGTACTTGCCCTCCTGCTGGTGTTGGTCTTGCAGGAGGCAACAGTTAATCAACGGTGCTTGTGGTCTGTTAATCTACCATGGTGACATCTTGTCTGTAGCACTAACAATAATGCATTGTGTACCTCAGTGTTTTATTTAAGAGCAGAAGGTGTGCGTATCAGCAGACAACACCTGTTTCCTTAGCTACAAGAGCCAATTCCAAGCAACTGAGACAAAAGTTTTACTGGTAACAATAAAAATCCTGGTAATTTTTAATATTTCCTTTACTGACAAGCACGTGGGGTATTCTGCCATTACAGTTCAACAAATGTAGCAGCCATTTGTGTTGGTTACTGCTGCTCAAAATGCTTTCCAAGTACAAGAGTATGTAGGCAGCTGGTATTTATTGCTCTATGAGAGAATTTGAACTTCAAAAGGAAGGGAGAAAAATCCCATATTTTGGCTGTCTTTGTTCTGTGCAGACTGCAGTTGCTGTAAATATCATGGTGCACAGCAGTTGGAACAAACCAGTTTTGTTTTTTAAAGCAACAATCTTGTAGACGCTAGATGAGTCCATGGATTTTTGGTTTCTTGCAGAGATTGCCAGAATTACGTTTGCATTCACTTAAGTCTACAACAAGTACTACAGAAGATTCAACTGTAAGTACTTTCCAAATACAAGAAGCACAGGAAAGAAAGGTAACTGTGATTTATGGTGACATCTATTAAGCTTTTACAGAAAATCATACGTATGTACTAGCTATCACCATAAAATTAACTGGTACTAATTGGTCAGAGCTGCCAACTCGGTCTGCTTGTGAGTGTAACACACTTCTTTAGGTCATGTTCATTATACTGACATCGTATGTCAGATCCTGAATAAAGTTCGTTCAGCAATGGCTGCCGTTCTTCTTGTTTGCCCTGCTGTGTGTGTGTGCTGCCATCAGCGAGAGTTCACGTCTGGGCAAAGACTGGGTCTGTGTGCTTTGGGGAATATGTGCTCGGGTATCCGCCAAAGCGGCCACTTCTCCAGCAGCAGTGGGGCTGTGGGAGGGCATCCTTCGATTGAATCATGCCTGGTGTTTTCCTCTGTCTTGGAAACTGACTGGAACAAAATGTTCAAAGCTCTTTCTTCTTCCCTTTCCTCTTTATTTTCTTTTTTCTTCCCCTCCCTCTTTCTGTCTTTCACTTCCATGCCTGAAAAGGCTGTAACTAGGTTCATTATTGTGTGATAAATCAGCCAGTAAGCTTCTATGCATTTTCCTGCATTTGGGCAGCTCCTGTTCTTTAGTGACAGCTGCTTGGCTCAGTACACTGTAATTATCAACTCAAAACCAAGATGCTTTTAGGTGTTGAAAGCATATTGGCAGAGACTGAACTTGTCCTCAGTCTTGTCGTGGGCCACAGCTTTAAAAGATCCCATTTAGTAGTTGGTTGGTTGTGTTGTCACTGTTGGTACTGGAGCTCTGACTGTTCATTATCACAGTGGACCCTGTGGGAAGCTGTCTTTACCCTAAAGGAATACAGGTCTTTGTTTTTCATTAGCTGCTGACATATCATATAGTTAGCTTTTGATTAATGCATCTGTGTGCATTCTCTTTCTCTAAAATAAAGTTATATTGATAGGTGGGAGGGGATTTATATGAGTTAGTGAAAATTTACAAAGCCCTTATTTAAACAGATGTCTGAAGGGAACTTTGCTGAGAAACAGACCTGTGGTTTGTCTTCTGTAGTAGAACCAACGCACTCTCTGCTCCTACTTTAAGTCTGCCTCCATTTGGCTTGCTGGCTGGACAGACAGTCTAAGGGCTGACTGAGCAACTGGTGCCTAGCTGTCTGCAACCACAAAGGCATACAGAGCATCTGATCCACTACAGGGCAAGTGGCCCTGGGCTTCATGTTGTGCAAACCGGTTGCAAGGGGCTGTATGTAGATAAGACTTTAGCTCCCTCTCCAAACTTGTTTTAGCAAAGGAGGACTTCTCCGTATTTGTCTGAAAGGTAGAGAAGCATAGCTTCAACTGACAGATAACACAGTCCAGAGCTCAATGAGTGGAAGGTGAGTTCTCACATTTTCTGCTGGACCTGTTAGCTGTGTGTTAGTTTTTGTGTTACATGAAAATAGCATGCAGATACAACGGAGGAGAAGAGGAAATACACGACTTTTTTTTTTTTTTTTTTTTCCTTCCGAGAGAAATTATCTGGGAATATCCTTCTGTTCCCATTGTCAAGTCCTGCTGCTATTAAAAAGGCTTTGAAGGCTGGGATGCAGTTTAGTGTAATTTACAGAGCAGTTCCACGTAGGAGTACCACTGTTTGCTTAAGCAAAGCTCAATACAAGGGGCATGATGCAGTCTCATTCACATCCTTCCCAGGGATTTGGGGAGTTTGTCATACCTTGGAGAATGATGAGAAGTCACCCAGACTGTAGAAATTTCATGGCCTTTACAGATGGAATAATTTATTGTGTTATCATACAACAAACATACACTTATGGTCCTATTCTTTCAGAGGATGCAGGATGGAAGAACCAGGTCAGCAGAAGAGGTGATGTGTAGTCTACAATAAGCAGATATTTTTAAGCCTGAAAAGTTGAGCATATGCTACATTTATATGGAAACAGAATAAGATTTTTTCCAGTGCATGTGCAACAGGACAAAAGGAATGCCGTTGTTGAGAATCCGATCCTGAAAAACCCTCAACATGTTCAGTCTTGCAAACTCTTTGTGACTTCATTTGAATGACCTATAAGTGAGAATTTGTAGGGCTTTCATTTTAGAACAGTACAATGTAATAATATTTTGACTGCTTTGTGGCTGCAGCAAAGGTATCTGGCACAGCGTAACAGTAAACATGAATTTTCTGGGTGTACCTTGCAAAGGTATACTGCCAGTTACAACTGTCTTTGTTGCCCATAAGCACTGGGATTCTGAAACTGTAACAGCAGCCAAGGAGGAAATGCCTGATGGGAACACAATCCTCTGTAGATGGTATGCCCTAGCAAAGAGGTGTGCCAGCATGTCAGTGAAACAGAAGCAGAGCAACAAAATGCCTCACCATTGAAGGATGTAGAAAAACTGAAAGACAGCACGTCTGTAAAAGGGAATAGCCTCTCTTTCAGGTCTGTTCACATTTTATGATGGTTTTGTTCATCTCTCCTGTTGCATGAGGCTTTGAGACAGTATAACAGGTAGTGATAACCCCTTCTGCATCCCCGGAGAACAGAGGGAGAACTGAGATTCTTTCATTTTCAGTATATAGGAAGACTCAAGAGTTTTTCTCTCCTTGCTGCTGATTTTGTTTCTTGGTGAATAATACAGGGATCTACTCACAGGGCAAAGAAGATTTCTGCTTTTGTTTGTTTGCAATGCTGAACATCTTTAAGTGTCATCTGTGTGTCTTCCTGCAACTTTTCTCTGCGTTTAAAGGCCACTTACAGGAAAGCCCAGGATAGAGGGAGGAGGGGAGTATGCACAGAATCTTAAGAGTAAGTAACCACATAGTGGCAAAGCTTTAACTGTGTGCAGTTAAAGAAGTAGGCAGAGACACCACATTCCTCTAGGGGAGTTCACCTCAGTTGTCCCAAAGAAGCAAAACAAGGGCATGCATAAGATACTGCTTTCCTTCAAGGAAATAAGATTCTGCTTTCCTCATTTTCCTCAGCATGGTGCAGCCTGATAGAACAGTAGAAGATGATCTGAAGCAGGACAAAAATTTTTAGGAAAAGTGTAAATAATATGGTTAAAGTGATATATAGCAGACTGGGATCTGCCACACTCCCGTAATGTTTTCTGTTCTCTTTTCTTTCCATGCACAATTAGCTGCAACAGGGAACACATACCCATCTAACATGGCAGATTAGATGCTATGCTATCTTTTAGTAAAATACTTTAGCAAAAGCTAAAGATTAAGTATGTGCATAACTTTTTTGTAAGGGGATAGAATTTGAGGCTGTGAGCTAAGCATGTGGTTTATTCCTTCAACGTACTTAAAAGCTCCATTTACTTTTCCTATTTCCTTTGAAAGGCCACCAGTAAAGCCCTTGTATTCTCTCTTAGATGGAGGTATAAAATAATTTATTTTCCTTTTAAAATGAGAAGAGTAAAAGTAAATCAGAGAAACCTACATCAAAATTAGGGCAATCTCCTTTGAATTTCACCTTTATGCCCACTTAGGCCAAGCTTGAATCTGGCTCAGTCTCTGAATGCATGATGTTTCTTTCGGGTCCTGCTTCTCAGACTGGCATCCTGGGATACTTCTCAGACTATGCCAGCTTCTGAAAACAGAGATAGAAAAGAGTTAATACTTTGAAGACAGTATGTTTATTAGCCCTTCTCCTCTGCAAGTGTTTATTATGTTTTTTCCCCATCTTTTGCTGAGCGCTTCTGTTTCTGCAGCGCAGAATTTCCCTAAAGATTAGTACCATGCTGAGGGAAAAAATTTCTTGCTCCGAGCTAAAAGAAGGGTGCTGATACTGAGGTCATTGTCTCCAATTAATGTAAATATGGAAGACAGACCAGATTTGCCACAAGAAAGTAATGGCACAAGCAAATAAGCAGAAGTTTTACATAGCAACTCATGCACAATAACCTTAAAGTTTTATAATTACTCGTCTTTCAGAAGAAGTGCATTGAGATTGGCATTTACAAATCAAGTATATACACATCTGCAAAGGCAAGGTTTGGTCGAAATTCCAGCACAGTTTTCTGTTTAAAGCTGATTTACCATACTGTGATGAAATGTTAGACTGGAAACAGCATAGAAAGAGAAACACAGAGCAATTAGTATCTGCTATTTATTCTGAACACAGAATACGGAATTTAACTTTCAGTCATTCTGATACAGACCAATTGTTTCATCATGTAGCAGGTCAAATCCATATTTAAAACATACTTATACTTGAAATAAAAAAAGTAGTTGTTAAGGCTTGAGGGCCCTGTGTACCTTTGTTTTTGCATGCACGGGAGAATTCTTGTCTGGAAAAACTGTCAACTTTATTATTCTTTTTTTCCTGAAGGGTGAATTTAGCTCACAATGCTCATGCATTTAAACAATGATAGCATTGTTATTATAATTTATTATTAAGTAGTTTTATTTGATTATAAGGATCTAATCAAGTGAGGCAATATGACTATCTGTAGCCAAACTGAGTGGATCTTGGTCAACTAAAACTAATCAAGTATTGTAACAAAAGAGTAAGATAAAATGCCTCATGGGAAATCAGATATTAACCCCAAAAGAGAGTAAACACTTGAGTTTAGTCACAGAAGAGCCACGCCAGCTACACTGAGAGGAGTTTACAGTGCACAAGAGCTGTGGCACCTCTGCAGACAGGTAGGGGAGGACTGGGCACCCTCCCAGGAGCTGCAGCTCTGTTTCATGAAGGGAAGCCTAATTCTCAACCAAGCCAACAGAAACTCTGGGGTTTATAGTATAGCTCCTGTGAGGATGTAAGTTGTAAACAAAGCAACTGAAAGGTTAAGCTGCAGCAATCACAGATTTATTGGATTTATCATCAGATGTAGCTCTTAACATCTAGGAAATCCCTGGGAATTATGCCATTCCTGTTGAGTACTCACAGATTTGCCTTTCATAAACATCTCCAGTTCTTCCAGGAAGACCGGTGCCTATTCAGCTTACCCATTAAATGTCTCCGCAAGGCCCATTTAGGGTCTGATGCATGTGAAAAATCTGGCAAATTGCTGATGGCCACTCAGGGACAATTATTTCCCTGTTGATTTAAACTGTTCTTTTTCGAAGAAACAAAACAAAATTCAAGGTGATTCAGAAGCCATACTTCTACAGGTAATGTGACACGGCCCAAGTGCTTTTCTGACCTAGTTCTTCTGTTGATCCTTCCTACTCACTTTTCTATACCCTGTACCAGCAGCTTTCTTTTATAGCAGAGTCCTTTCTGTTAAAGAGGTGTGAGCTGAATCTCAGCTGTGGTGTATATATACATATATGAAAACATGGTGTTTCTTTGTTTGCCCTACCAGCTGGACACCGGCCTTGGATGAGAATTTGTTGCTGTTGTGTGGTAAAAACTGAACAATAGCACCCCACAAAAATATACAGAGAATAATAGTAATGAATGTCATGCAGGATAAATATATCACATAATCAGAAATATATCCTCAGAACTGTGCTGCCCTATTCCTGCATGAAGGCAACACTGACAGGTTAAAAAGAAAAACAGTGGTTATTGGTGGCCTTTATTGCCATGTTAGAGAGTACATATCTCAACATAACAAAATTACTACTCTGGCAATAGGATGCAGAACTGTAGAGGTACTGCTGCTGCAGAATCTGATGGCCATCAGGCTAGACTTCATGTCTGCTGTTTGTAGTGATTTTGTATCCTCCTGCAATGGGATTCTTTCTGAAATTCCATCCCTCCTTTTATCCAAATGACAAATGCTGTACAAATTTGGTATACTGTCCACACAATCTCTCACCTGTTTTACCTGTTTTCTCTAACAAGATCTTAGAAATAGTTGCCGCTTCACTATAGCAAGGGAAACAGTAGGAAAAATGAAGAAACTTGCAAAATGTCCTTCTATGGCACCTCATGTGAAATCACAAGCTGAGTGTTTTCTGCTGCTGCTTTTTTTCTTATGCAACTGTAAATAAGTTTATATTATCCTCCTGTTTACCTAGAACCTTGAAGATCCTCATTCTCTTCTCAGCATCCTGGCATAACACATTTGAACAGGAATGTTCCACATGTGTTTTGCTAGCAAAACGAATAGTGCCCTAGAAATCACACTCAGCAGATGATTTAAGTGG
Organism: Jacana jacana; assembly: GCA_013400555.1. Lineage (NCBI taxonomy): Eukaryota > Metazoa > Chordata > Aves > Charadriiformes > Jacanidae > Jacana > Jacana jacana. The sequence goes on from VZTM01031419.1 coordinate 20,517, forward strand.
GCTGCTAGTATTGGTAGCTCAGTAAGCAATAACGATGGAGCCTGTCTGCTATGGCTCATATTATCCAAGCAGTGACTCCATGTTGCAGCCTCTCCATAGGACAGATCTCTCCTCTGCTCTTCCCATAAGGCATATGGGAACACACCTGAAACTTGCAGCACTTGTGATATTGTAATTGAGTGAGGTGTTCAAGCTGAGACACAATCATGCATACCACATAACTATGTAATTTTCATGCTCTTTAGGAAACCGAGCCTTAAAAGAAGAACTTGTATGATTTTTAGACAGAGATACAGGGGGCTGATTTTATTTTTTTACACAACCTTGTGGAGAAGGACACAAGAACATGGCATCCAGTTGGGAAAAACAACTGGAAACAACTTCTTCTAAAAGGTTATTGAAAATTTTGCCAGAGGAGAACCATGAATAAGAATGGCAAACTGGAGAAAATGCTTTCATGTGAGAGGCTTCCATCTCTTTGCCTTACCAAGATGAACAACATTGTTGGTTATGTGTATTTAATGCCAGACATTAATAGGTTGTTCAAGCTAGCAGATAAGGTCTCCTAGAACCCAAGTGAGGGAGAAGCAAACTGGACAAGCTAAAAGTTAAGAGACAAAGAAAAAGGCATGCATTTTTTATTAGTAATGAAAATGATTACACATGAGGGCAACCTCAAACTTTCCAATCAAGACTGGCACAGCTGCTTTCTGGAGGCAGTCTTCTGCCAAGCACAAGTGACTCTGTACTCTGTGCTGTGTGGAAGGTCATTTAGGTGGTGTAATGGTTACATGTGGGGGAAAAAACTCACTCTGTCACAGCATTTTAATTTTAATTACATGAAGAAACATTTTAATAATTTATACTGCTGAATGTCCTGCTGTCTGGCTGGAATCAGTCCCACCCAACTCAGTGAATTCAATATAGTGAGGTGATCCTGAGTTCCCTGTTTTGATGGGACCCACTCCAGAACATGGTGTGACCCTCTCTGTTCAACCTCGCCATCAAAGGTAGGTTACTTGGGGAGTGTAATCCCATGCCTGCAGATAGTGTTTGCAGAGTAAGGCTTCAATGTATCTTTTCCAGTGTGGCGTGCTGTTTGTTAGTGAGTGAAATACCTAGAGGTCAAGCTCTGTTGGTGGAATGTCTATGAGACCTCAATACAAGAAGAAAGCCCTTACCTGCAGTTCTGCTCCCTGTTACCAGCTGGTTCCCTGCAATTGTCTGTAAGGACCCCCTGCTTCTATGGGCTTCTGTGTGGTTATTATTTAACACTACAACCTCTTTTCAGCATTTATCCATTTTTAGTTTGGTCTCACTTCATATTTTATGTTTCATTATTTTCTTAAGTATTTCAACCTAACAGCTTTTAGCTTAAAGTAATGCATTTTTTACAGTAATTCAGACAAGATCTCTTAAACCAGGGATGATGTGCTTTTGAAAGTTCAAATGGCAGCTCAGAGGCAGTCTCCATTTAGAGTCAAAAGGAGGAAAATACATAGCTGCCCTTTGAATGTATGTGTATCTTTGCCTGTGAGACAACGTTATGAGACCACTTCTTCGGTAATTCAGTTATGCCACCTCTTTGGCCAAATTCTGCTTTGTTTCTTCAGTATAAATCCAGGATAATCTCTTGGATTTCAACAGAGATAATTGGCTTTATCCTGATATTAACTGAAAGCAGATTTTGACCTGAATTCTTCAGTGTATCTCCAGCTGAAATCTCCTCCCACTGAAGACAGTGTCATTATGGCTGGGGCCCCAAGTGTGCTAAATGGATTTTTTCCTTAGCTCATATTTCCATCACATCATATGTGTTTGATTTACTTACATTGTTCTTATATTTAATCTCTGCCCATATAGCCACATATACTGTCATTTTTTATTTGTTTAGTAACTTGGTGCAGCTCAGAAAGGGAACAGGGATGGATAGAGCATGACAAGTTGCAAATATATTCTGCGCAGATCTTTTCTGCAGCTTGCTGCGTTTCGGTTTTAACAGCTTGGTTTATGGAATGGGCTGTTTATTCAAATGCTTGGTTTATATAAGAGCATTTAGCAGCAGCTGTAAGTGTACTATGGTTGATAAGTTCCTTATTTGCTTTTACTCTATTGTTTGTGAAGTCCTCCAGGAACACCACAAAACTTCTTTGTGCAGTTAGGGCCTAAGTTGGGGCTGTGCTGGGTTCAAATGGAGAGGACCCCCACAAAATTTAGGAAGTGGACTGTGTTCATCGGCAGGTCTTCAGCAGCTGTGGAAACAACCAAGTGAAAAACTGCCTCTGCTGTTGTTTTGCTGCTGGCACCAGTAGGACAGGATCATAGCCCTGCTCCCTGTCTGTAGGCTGTGTGGGCATTTTAAGATGATGACACTGGTGACGTGGAGCTGAACTTCTCTGTCTACGAAAGGAAGAGAGGCATCTTCCTGGTGATACTGGTCAAGCAGAGGCAAACAGAAGAATTCCACAAGAGGAAGGGTTGAATGGCAGGGTTGGCAGGGGGTAGTGGGGAGCACTCCTTTATTATAATGTTTTCTAAAACACAGATTTAATTACTGTTTTTTTAAAGCATGCTCCTGCGCTCAGGGGGAGAGCCTGCATGTCTGCCTTGCGACTGGTATTAGAAGTGGGGAATGCCCATTAACTTGCTTCTATAGGGAAAAGGTATATCTTAGTTCAGGTCTGTCTTGTGCTTTACGTTGAAGAGTGAATACTGAAGAGGCTATGAAAATATAAAGGCAATTCCTGCTGACTGCAGGGGGGCTGCTCAGGTAGCCGGCCAAAACAAGCGTACCCATATAAATGCATCACCAGAATAATGTCTAATTTCATGCTTGATGGGAGTTTGACCAGTGAAAAACATTGGTACTTTGTAGTTTAATTTCATGTGTACTCAGCTATAATGGGACCTGGGGCCTCTGCTGGGAGACCTGGCATTGGATGAGGAAGTAGGCAATGTTACCCCTGCAGCTGCCAAGAGCAGGGACAGGTCAAGCTCTGGTGGGTCTGTTGTGGGATGGGAAGAAGCTGCTTTTCTTAGTCCACTCCCAGGGCAAGACGGGCCTGCTTACATGCCAACTTCGGGATTTCTGGCAGGTGCCAAGTGGCTGTGGTGGAGGTCCACTCCTCAGGTGTGCTGTTTTGTCTGGCAGACTCATGATGGAGGCATCTGGGGACACCTCTTGCTCTCCTGGCTTGCTGCAGCCCTGGACTCCCCTCACATGCACACACACGGATACGAAGTGCATTTATATGCAGCGCACTGGGGTGGCCTTGCTGTAGGCTCAGGGTGTGGGGCGCACGTATTTTTATCTCATATACTGTGGGCCCTTTCTGCAAATGCTGGTGACATCAATGGGGACAGGCTGAGCCATATCTCCCCACTGCTGTTACCAGCGTCACTCCATTTTTCATCTTTTAACAATGGAAGCAATGTGCTTCCTGCCTAAGTGGTTACCCGGTTTGGAACAAATGTGTGGCCAAACATGGAGGCAGGGGTTGATCTGCGTCTGAAGTTATCCTAAATATATATAAGGTTCAGTCATGGTCCTTGCAGTCAAGCAACTGGGTGATATTCGTGACTTTGCAGAAGCCAGCCTGATGCTCATGCACCACTGTTTACTTTATTGTGTTTAGAATTTAGGTTGCAAATAAGCTTTACCTAGGCACTGTTAAATTTCAGCATTTGCAAAAGCTGCTAAATGCACTGAGGTTAAATTCATCAGTAGATGTTAACTGTTTTGTACAATTTCAGCAACACAAGCTGTCAACCCTGTTGAATTGGCCTGTTAAACTGCCCTTACAGCTGCTTTATTTAACTTGGAACATTGCAAATTGATAATGTATTCTACAAAATTTGGTACAATCTTTTAAATATTACATATTTTGGTAGAAGCTTGTGCTGAAAGGAAAATGTAAAATGAGGTGAACAGAAATACTCAATGACTTTCATGTCTGAATCAATTGATTCTGGGCAGCAGTTCAGCTAAGGCTCCATCCACTATGCTGACTAAAACCTTTGTCCATGTTTTATTTCTTTTACATCAGCACAATAGTGTAAATCATGTTTGCAGGAACAAAATTTCTGTCTTATTGTAATTGTAGTATAGCACAGACAGGAGAAGCAGTTGAACAAGTGATAAGAGAACCAGAGAGTAAATTGGATTAGGCTGAAACAGGGCGCATTTTGTTTTCTTGGATTAGGTTAATTTTTAAAATTTTTTACTTTGGACAATAAAGTTCATTTATTGTTAGAAGTACAAAAGAGAAGTGATGTGAGAAAGATTTAGTTTGTTTTTTGATTCTTTGCCTTCATGACAGGAAAAGTAAAGAGCAGCAGCTTTGGCTGTTATGTGTGCTCTGCAGCAATTATTGTAACACAATGGGCTGCACAGGGAAGAGTATGGCCAGTAGGTCGAGGGAGGTCATTCTCCCCTTCTCTGCACTGGTGAGGCCACAACTGGAATACTGAATCCAGTTCTGGATTCAGTTCAAGACAGACAGAGAACACCTGGAGAGTCCAGCATAGGACAAGAAAAATGAGTAAGGGATTGGAGCATATCCCTTAGGAGGAAAGGCTGAGAAACCTGGAACTATTTAGCCTGGAGCAGAGAAGGCTGAGGGGAGACCTTATTAGTGCTTACAAATGTCCCTTCCAATCCCTGTTATTCTATGATTCTGTGTGATTCTGTGAAATATCTGAGGGTGGGTTGAAGGAGGTTGGAGCTGGACTCTTTTCAGTGATTCCGAGTGACAGGATGAGAGACAACAAGCACAAGCTGGAATACAGGAAGTTCCATTTGAATATGAGGAAAAACTTCTTTACAGTGAGAGTGACAAAGCACTGGAACAGGCGGCCCAGAGAGATTGTGGAGTCCCCTTCCCTGGAGAACTTCAAGATCTGTCTGGATTCGGTCCTGAGTAATGTGCTCTGGGCAATCCTGCTTTAGCAGGGTAGTTGGACTAGATGATCTATAGAGGTCCCTTCAAACTCTGACAATTCTTTGATTCCATGATTCCGTGAATGATAAAGGTGACTCTTAATTTCATGTCTTCTTATCCAGCAAATATGCTACTACCCAAATAGAAATAAATTAACTTGATCTTTCTGGGCAGAGCACTAACCAATGACACATGCGCACTTTGCTTCCTTCCGCAACATGCACTCTACTCCACAGGCAACCCTGTCTCTGTGTGGCTGTAAGCATGGATCATGGCCTGTCCTGACCTTGCAGCTCACTTCTGACCTCCATGTTGTCTTTTCTTCACAGTTGTGCAGCACATCAAGCGCCATAATATCGTTCTCAAAAGAGAACTGGGAGAAGGAGCCTTTGGAAAAGTCTTTCTGGCAGAATGCTATAACCTCTGTCCTGAGCAGGACAAGATCCTGGTGGCAGTGAAGGTAAAAGAGTCTAGGGTTTCCATTCTTAATTCATGGTTGCAACTAATGCTATTTTATTTGTAAATGGTGATGTTTTCCTATTCCGTAGCCCAGTGTAACTGCTCTGATATATGTGGGGGGGACCTCCACAAGGCTAATGGAGTGTTAAGAGGATATGATATTTGATCTTGTTGTGGAGTATAAAATGAGGGCTAAATTTCATAAGGAAAACAGGGGAAACAGGAAACAGATTGTGTCACAAAGGGGCAAAATCCTTTATGATCTATCTGAAATACACTAAGTGAAAAACAGTATATAGGTCATTAAAACTACATGTGATGTATATATGTATCTAAAAAAAAATCAATCACTAATTAAGTGAATAGGTTGTACATATAATTGCTAGTCAAATAAGACCTTTCTTTTTCACAGTTGTTGAAATTATCTGTGGATAATTGTCATTAATATAGCTGCCAGGAATGTTATAATAAACCTGTGGATAATATTGTCATATACTGTTAAACACAGGCTGTATGGAAAACCAGAAGTCATGATAAGTCAAACCTAGAGGAGCTCTTTTTTATTATACAACTTCAGTCAGCTCTCCCAAAACACAGTCTAGAGGAGAACCAACTACATGAAAACAGTCTTTGAGTTTTAAGTATACAGAATAGTTCTCACATTTCTGGGGGTGAAAAACCAAAACAACAAAAAAAAGGGATTTGTTTGGTTCTCCTAAAGGGCACAGATTGCTTGATACGTTGGGAATCTACCAAGGAGTAAGAAGATTTTCAGCTTGATATTAGAGCTTGGACACCAAACCTGCTCCACTGTACCAAGCCTCTTCATCTCCCAAAATGAAAGGGCTGATGTTGGTTGTTGACCTCATATGGCAGAAAACAATATTGGTGAAACTACATTCTGAGAGCTTGCAAAGTCTCCCTGACAACAATCTCTATCTCTACCTGTAGTGTTCTGCCAAAAGCTGAACAAGGTATTCAGCGTTTGAAGTATATCATTATATGCAGGGGAAATACATTTAGAATTTAGGCTGTGCCTAGCGATCAGAAAATAATATTATTTGACCAGTCACAATTAGGCAACCAACCATTTATATGTTTTCAGTCAAATCATACAGTGAGAGAAATGGAATAGACCATCTTTTTGAACTTGGAAGCAAGAAATAGAGTTTTGGATCTATTAGTGAGAGCACATGAGAGGAGGATGGACTTGTAGAGTGCTTTCTTGCTCCATCACAGATAACAGGTTTTTGGCGTTTGCTGAGGTTGGAAGCTTTTTGACACTTGGAAATTGTTCAGGCACATTGACTGGTGAGAAGGGATATATCATAGACAGGTGAAAAAGCAAGAGATAGAAGATGACAAAATTAGATCTGAATGGAATTTTCTATTGTATTTTGGTGAAGCTAGAGTGGAAATTACCTTTCCTCTGTCACTTCAGGGAACTGCTTGATAGCAAAATAAAGTCTTTCCATTCACTTGTTCCCTTTGAAAGTCCTGACCAAGTGGAACCTAGCACTGCTGCTGTTAAACACTGTGCAAAGCTTTCAAGCTTTCTCTGGGCTGCTCTTCTCAGTGAAATTCACAAGGAAACAAGGAAGAGCATTCAGCTTTTAAAGAGACGTCTCCATGGGTTTAGATGACAAATACATCAGTGTTCTAGACCACTTGTGATGTTTTGGGTTTTTTTTTAACCAAATCCACTCTTTATAATGCCCTTAACAAGGATCTTACAGGCAGCTGTGGGAACAGGTTATGCCCGTTTTATGTTTCTTGTATTTGCATGTGAAGATGTAACTCTGACTGTTGCCACAGAGCAATTTTTTTGGCTTACTGTGCTCCTCATATAAGTGAGGAGCTAACTGCCTGGTGCTTCTCTCTTTGACTCTGGTACCAACCATAGCCTGCAGGTGGCCTGCAGGTGACCTGCAGTCATAGTCTAAGTCAAAGAATGGAACTTCACTGATAAGCAGAGAGATAGACAGAGGATTGTGTCTGGGCTCCACTGCTGGGCCCTGGGTTTGACTGAAAATATGTGATTTTTTTTTTTTAGTTTTAGAGGATCAGCTCCTCCTGGCACACAGCAAGGGCTTTAGAAGACTTCACCACTCTGAGCAAAACCACAACAAACTTGTCTCCATGAAATAGGTTTGTGAGCCCAGTGGAAATGTGTACTTGGTGAGGAGCAAGGCAATCTCAAGGGAATTTTGGCAGGGAGGTGGCATGGTCTCACCTGCACTGGGTGGATCAGGATGCCTGATTGTCCCCACTGGCTGCCTGTGCCAGTCAGTTGCTGGGCAACTGCATGGTTCATGCCTGGTCCTGAGCATCACTCCATCTGACTCAACTCACATCCTTCTCCTTTTTGGCCAGATGGTATCCGAAATGCTGACGTTGCTGTAGCAAATAATTTAGGAGCTAAGAGGCCAAGAAAAATCTGTGAAGATATAAAGTCAGGCTTAGCATAAACAACCCAAAGTGCTTGATCTTTTGCTCCTTGAAAGATGAGAAAGGCAATCTGTGTAAATTTGTTTTGACCATCGGGCTTTTTAGGGGAGAACTGAGTGTTTGGAAATGCTTTCTGTGGGTCAGACCCTGTGAGCAGAGAGCTTAACCGCAGGTTAAGCTGTTTGTGTGGACATTTTACTAGCCTTCCCCATGGGTGACATTGCACATCACGTCAGTACACCGTTTACTGCAGGCACTTTTAGAGAACAGAAGGTGAAGGAATGAAAAATTTCCTTACAGGCCATTTTGCCATGCCACAGTGTTTGTTCAGGCCTGGATCTGTATTGTCACGTCATAGGGTTGGATCCCCAGGCATCGTCTTGCACTTGTTAAACCTGGCTGGAGTTGGAGGTGAGGATGGCTGTCAGGGCACAGGTTAGCATCTGCCTCAGGTTCCCCTGGGAGGCTGGAGGGGGATCCACCCTGTACTGCTCTTGGTCCTGCACTTGGGCCACAACAACCCCATGCATAGCTACAGGCTTGGGGAAGTGTGGCTGGAGAGCTGCCTGGCAGAAAAGGACCTGGGGGTGCTGGTCGACAGGCAGCTGAAGATGAGCCAGCAGTGTGCCCAGGTGGCCAAGAAGGCCAATGGCATCCTGGCTTGCATAAAAAATAGTGTGACCAGCAGAAGTAGGGAGGTGATTGTCCCCCTGTACTCAGCACTGGTGAGGCCACTCCTTGAGTATTGTGTCCAGTTTTGGGCACCTCAGCACAAGAGAGATTTCAGCAAAAGAGAGATCCAGTTCTGGGCACTGGTGAGGCCACTCCTTGAGTATTGTGTCCAGTTCTGGGCACCTCAGCACAAGAGAGATCTTGAGGTTCTGAAGCGAGTGCAGAGGAGAGCAACGAAGCTGGTGAGAGGCCTGGAGAATAAGGCTTATGAGGATCGATTGAGGGAGTTGGGATTGTTTAGTTTGAGGAAGAGGAGGCTGAGGGNAGCAGACTGCTCTGTGCATGAGGTAAAGAACATTTCTACAGCACCTGCAGAGGAAAACAAAGGGTTTCCAACTCTTCTGGTCTTTACTTCAGAGAAGGTTCAAAACCACCCCTTCATTTCTTGGGGAAATATAAACCACTTATCTCTTGTACGGTGATGGGGCGCCTTGTGTGGTAAGGATTTCATAGCAGAAGAATGAAACTATATAAAGGACAGTTGTCATACTCATCTGTGAATGCAGTTCTCTGGTGTCAGCGTGGACTTAAGGAACTGGCATTTTGCACTCACTACAGAGCATGGGTCATAGGTCTGCAGAGACCAGATGATACGTGGATACTTGGGCAAGGACCCTATGGAGGAGAGTAAGCATGAGGTGGCAGTCCAGCTGTCACAAGGATGAACTCAGCAGATGTGTAACTCCTGTAACAGCCAGGGGTTCCCTCTGTTGCTCAAGGGAGAGTGTCGCTCCTCCTTAGCTGCTCGCCTGAGTGGTTGGAAAGTACACATGGCTGTATCTCAGGTCCTACTCAAGAAAAATACCTGTCAACTGGTGAGACTTGCTTTGTATGCAGAACTTTGGCATACTTGCCAGTAATGATAACACAAATTAATATATATTTTTCTTTCTTTGTGCTCTTAGGGTGTTTTTTTTGTTGTTGTTGTTGTTGGTTTTTTTTTTTTTTTCTTCTTGTACTGAGAGTGAGCTAAATGCATTAATCAATGTCATTTCTGTGTAAATTCTACGTGCTTATTATTTTTCCCTTTTCTGGTCTCCTCCTTGCCTGTCTGAGTCGGTTGTCTCTCATGCATGTGTCTATTCTATGGGCTGCATGAAATGATAAAAAGAGGTTTTTGCAATGGTGGGTGCCAAAAATTCAAGTTGCTCCTTAGTACGAAATCTTGCCTAAGTTTTACCTGGATTGTAGACCTTTCTGTATTTTGCCATTTGACAGAAAATGTATAATTGCCATGGCAACTGCTCTGTCATACGATAATTTTGCTGTTTCTATGAGATAAAATGCGTCTTCTGAAATATAAAATATGCTATCCTTACAGGGCAGAGCTGTCAGCATTTTTACTGCCTTTCCAGGGAAAGAGCCTTCTGGAAAGTGTATCAGCCTGTGTTTCTTTCTGTCATTTTTTTTCCAGGTTGCTATTATTTAAAAATGATGTTTATATGAATTGTTTTTTTCTAATTTTGCTGTTGAGAAGACTTCAAGTCCAATTGCCTTATACCTGAAACCACCAGAGTAAACTCAAGTGACAACAGAATTGCTTCCAGTGATTTTATTATCTAGCATAGATTGGACTGTGAGTTGATGCCTGTATCATGTTAAAGCATCATACCAGAGCTTGGAAGCAGTGGAATACGTATCAATTTTAGTCTTTGCTTAGTTCAGATGTTTTTTTGGGGGGACCATAGTGGAGAGCAAATTTGATATCCACCTTAGATGACATAGCTATATATACTAATAGTTCATAGCTTGTGAAACTTTGATAACGCAGTATGCGTCATTATTGGTAAGACTTGAGGAAGAGAGTTTCTGGGCCGGAAAACACATGAGATTTACAAGTCAGCGGGCCTTTTAGGGAAGGGACATCTGTGTCATGAATTATTTCAATTGGCTCTAGTATCCATATTGCCTGAAATCCACAGAGAAAAGCCTCTGAATTTGGTAGATGGTCGTCTGGTATGCCCTGCTCCTTGTCCTCCCGTGTGGACTTCAGTGTGGTAACTGTTCATATTTCAAGGCCTGTAGTTGTAGTTTCTCAAGTAAAGCAAGTGTTTTATCCAACAGTCATCTTTTAGTTCCTTCTTCACACATGCATACATATAATAGCAGAAAAGTGGACAGAATTGTCTCTCCTAAACAAAAACTTTGAACAAACCAAGGCTACTGCAGCTAAAAAATGGGTTTGTTGGCAGAATGATTGCACAGTATCAACTTGCTCTGTGTCTGTTCTGCTGAATGTGGTGGTCCTATAGTCTGTATATGAATTCAGGGTAGAAAATAAAGTGGCCAGGAAAAAGCATCTTTAGTTAAAACAGCACCACTACTTGTGTGTCTTTTGTATTAAATATGGGCGTAGTTAAAATCCAAAAGTACAGAGCCAAATATCAGTTTCTGTGAGTCATAATTTTGTGAACATTGGTAACCTGCTATTTTACTCTTTTAAAAATGCTGTTTGAACTACTACAGTGCAGCCACTCTACCTTTTGAAAGTAGAGCCTGGTTTATTGTTAATTATAATTATTCCTCATTTAAATGGTGTCAGAATTTCCCTTTTTTGGTGCATGAAAGTGTTCCCTTGTTCAGGAAGTGTAATTCTCAAGAATAAATTTGAAACTGCCTATGTGTGGCAGTTAAATTAGCATTGCTTCATTATACATCATTTAAGCCTTGTATTTGATCCATTTTTTGATATATTTCCTTCAAAATGACAATATGCAGCAGCTTAGAGCTGCATAAATAAAAGGGACTAAGAAAAATTGACAGCCCAGAATTTGGATCTGCATCTGCTTCCTCTTTGTCTATCAGTTTAGCATTGATCCTCTGGTTACTTGTACATATGCTGAATCTTAGACATGCGAGTAGATTTACTGAGTTTTAAAGGAGTTTCTGGCTGGAGCCTCAGGTTGTAACTTCTGGTCCAGGGTTTGTACTCTCGTATAAATCTACCTAATATGCAGTACTTTATAGGGACCAACATCAGCAACAGTGACATTAGCAATACATAAAGAATGCACCTGTTCCCACTAAGCAAGCAGAGTTTAATTTTAAAGAACTTACAAGAAAGGTAACTTTCAGCAGGATATCAGGGTTTGCCTGAGTTAAAAGCTAAAGGATATGAACAGCTGTGTACCAAGTGTATTCTTTGCATAAGATCAGTTTATTTGCTCTGTGTTTGGAAAACACTTGGCAGAGTAAGATCATGAGTATTCCTACATTCTCTTGCAAGAAAAATCAGTTAGGGAAAATGTGTAGCAGAAGAATGAAAATTCTACTGCCATTATTTGATTGCACTTAAACATCATGTCTACATTTCTAGGAAAATTATTAAGAAAGTAGTTATTTCATTCTTTATGCGGTAGTGTGTTCATATCATACCCTTTCAGTACCATCCCATGTGTTTGCTCCCTTCTGCAAACATCTCCCCGTCCCTACATTTTCGTTTTCTCCACCAGACACTGAAGGATGCCAGTGATAATGCCCGCAAGGACTTCCACCGTGAGGCAGAGCTGCTAACTAACCTGCAACATGAGCACATCGTCAAGTTTTACGGTGTCTGTGTCGAGGGTGATCCGCTCATCATGGTCTTTGAGTATATGAAGCACGGAGATCTTAACAAATTCCTCAGGTAAATCCATGAATACATATTGTGCTGGAGAGCCAGAAGTGGGCAGAGAAGGTAGGTACTACTTGTACTTAATGTCAAATTAAGTACTACCGCTGGAAAATGCCGACACCTATGAATGCAAATCTGTGCAACTCATGACTCCTGTATGAGCATGTGGATCTCTTTGTTTCTTTGCCTATTTGGAAGTACCATTAAGTCAAGCCTTAGACTTTACGCAAAAGGAATGGGAACAAAAGGAATATTGTTTTCAATGTATTTCTGTGCATTCTGAAATGTTTGGTTGTAGATCTTAGAGTAGGAATTGGTTATAGATCTTAGAGTAGGAATAATTTTCTTGCAGGCTTTCTGGTAGTACTTGTGAAGATCCCAGTCAACACCTATGGCTATCTGTAAACATCTAAGAGCTTTTGAAATCTAACCCCTTTTCTCTTCCCTCCTCTCAGTGTTTTGGAAAGACTGCCATTAATCTGAAGCAAGAAAACTGTAAGCCATGGAAACTTCAGTGCAATGGAAATGCTACATCTTGGGGTCCAGATTAGGTCTATATTTCATAATGCTGTTCAGGAATGTGCATCAGAAATTCAAAATTCGCAGTAAAACCGTAAAAAACAAATAGATGGTACCTAAGGTTCACACTAATAGGAACTCATGAACTTGGAAATTATGAACAGTGGGCTTGTGTATGTGCCATTTCCACTAGTCTGCACTCATTGACATAAAAATAAGCAGTTAAGAGACAGATTCTGTTCTTAAATTAAAAACCCATTTGCATAAGGGACTGTTCTTTCAAGGTCTTCATTTTCATCGAAGGATATCACAGTGTACTGAGATCTCTCCTGATGAAGATAACTAGGGCTAGCACCATTTTGGAATGATATCTATGACACAGCTGTAAAATAATCAAAACCGATGTCTCTTCAAGTGGAGTCAGAATTTCTATCTGAATAAAGTGGCTAGTGACTCTGTAAATAGTATTGCTATTTATGCATTTTTGATAGCCTGTGTGAAACGAGTTTGCTGTCTATCTAATCTCTACTGAACAAACAGCCACACCGTAAAGTAAATGACATCAATTAGCATCCCCCCTTATTGGCAGGGCTGCCAGATTTGACAGGGAGACTGGAGCCAGAACTGGAGGTGCAGAGCACACACTACTATTTTTCTGAAACGTACTGTCTCTCTGGCAGAGAATTTAAGTATATTATCAGAGCTATACCAGGGCATTTACATTTCCTGGCTTGTACCTCTGAGTGGACCAGGAGAGATTTCCTAAGATAC